>JAOPHQ010005512.1:40000-60260 GCA_030340625.1 Merluccius polli | reverse complement strand
TGCGACTGGCCGGTTGTCTTTCTTCATTGGGTCGCATCCCACTGCTGCACTCTCTCCATCTGTAACTTTCTCCATCAGCACACATAATAATGAGGTAAACCAAAGTGGCAAATGGCGTTATTTGGACGAAGGGTATTTGGCTTCACAGAATCCAACGTAGTTCAGGTTCACACCATGCTCAAATCTCTTCTGTCTGCCACTTAGGTGATCTCGCTCTGTAAAATACGAGCCCACCCATTTTGAGCCGGGAGATTGTGAGGATATGAATAACACTTTTGTTGTTTGTGTTATTCTGTAAGAGTGACGAGGGTGAGGAGGGACTTTGGAGGAGGCTGAGTGCTAATGAGCCTTATTTTAAGAACACACACATGAATATTTAACAGCTTGTCTCCTTGATTAACCACCAAAATAAAACTGCTTGGATTCCAGTGATTCGAGTGAGAAATGGCCGACGCCAAATCCATTATACCATTCCTACCCGCGCCAAAATACCGCTCGCACAAAAAGTTCTGTATAACGGTAATGAAAGACATAAAACAAAGACCTAGTAGGGCTTTGTGATATTTGTAAAATGCTGGCTAAGGTTGTTCATTGTGCCCAATAGCCTAGTTTAATGCTATTCGTAGTGGAAAACAAAAACCCTATTAAAAAAAAAAGTCAATGGTAAACATTGTGTAGCACACCGATTAAATTAATTGCCAGCATTGTTGCAGATGTGTGGACAACAATCAACAATAGCTTTTAAAAGTGGTTGCTGTAATGACCCACACTGCCCTTTAACTTGCCGTTTTTTGTATTTGTATTCTTGTTTGCATTCATAATCTCTGTTTGATTTCCATTTGATGCTGCCCTACCACCAGAAAGAGGTGGTCCTCCTCACGCCTGGTGGTCCCCTCATCAGGGGCATGAGGGGTCTTATAGCTAAACCTCGTTTTTCCGGAGGCAGAGTTCATAAGGTTGTTCCTGTTGGGAAGGCAGACTGCTTCTCCTCCAGACCTCGCCCCTCTCTGTGTATTATTCCTCCTGCAGCCCCGGCTATTCCTCTGGCTTACCGAGTGCCTTCTCCTTGATGCCGCCGTCACTAGGGACCACATTTGCCACATCTGTCAACACTGTTGTTTTTTATTTTATTCCCGTCATGCACAGCCGGCACGCCGCTACATGATCCGAATATCATACCGGAGCTTAGATTTTAGTTATTTTTAATCTTATATCCATACCCACCCCTTTGTTTAAAACGGTTTCTCCACACAAACCCACACGGACACCGACATCAGTGTTAATAATGTGCTTCACAATGTGTTACATGTCGTCTTAACACCGTGTACAGTACAGACAGGTAAAAGATAGGGAAGTGCTGTGAGACGAAATCATGCGTTTGCTAAGCGGCATCGCGTTCACACACTGGGAGGGAGTGCTTTTATTGTGAAATAGCCTTTGTGTCATCTTTGATGCCTCATTAAAAAAAAAAAGACCACCAATGCAGTCGCCTCTGCCGTTCCTACCGTGTCCTCCTCTATTTGCGTGTGCGCCGTGGGGTGACAGAGGACCTGCGTGCGGCCACTTTCTGCATCACTGCCGATTTAATATCCACCGGTGACAATGGAAATTTATACGCAGGTGTGAAAACGGGACGGCGTTCCTGGGTAGCTGGACGGGGAATCGGGAAGGTGCTAAAGTCACACAGACTTAGCATGTTGCTAGGCAACAGCAGAAGGGGTGCCAATACCTATCGAGTGGGAGGGGGGGGGGGGGGGGGGGGGCATTAAAAAAACAAACAGACACAAAGTCCACTTCAGGGGGTTCAGTGAGCCGGACTGGTGCTGTGCAAACACCTAGGGCTGGGATCCATGAAGGACACGGACTTTGTGTTTTCTCCTCTTCGGATGAGGCAACTATTGGCGCCCCTAAGATAAGGCAATACTTCATTAACCCCGCGAGGGACGTTGGGGCGTGTCGGCAGCAAACGACAGAAATAGAAACAGAAACAGAAATAACAACGCAACAACAACACACATATATTGTCTGCCCAATGGGGAAACAACAACAGCGACCACGTCATCACTCACTCCGACCAAAGCGTTGGGGATATAGGGCTGTCCAGCCAAAAAAACAGTAGCTTCCGGTTCTGAGGTCAGGCCTTGATCGACTGAAGCGGCAATAGGGTGTTCGACTCCCAGCCGAAAGGTACTGGGTTCGATACCCGATGTTTGCGGCTGTAACCTGTAGGCATCCTTACACAAGATGCCTTGACCCCTCCCTCTTCCTTGATGACATGTATCTGAACTCACCGTTGCACGTCGCCTAGACAACTCGATGCTAAAACAGGACTGACGACGGCGTGTGATACTGTCGAACCGTAACGTCCTTGTTGGTATTCAAATCGGGTTCTTCCAGTCGAAGGAAAAAGGAGAACAGGAAAAACAAGAAAACACATTGAGAGACGTGCGGTGCGCACATCAAAGGGTTACTAACACGAACAGGGACTCGCTGTTACTATCAGGGCGGACTTTATCTCATTAAAACACATCAGAGATGGAGGGTTTGGGGGGGGGAAATAAATAAAGTCCAAAGGGAAATGAAACAGTTTTGCCTATATTTGCTTTGTTATTTAGCTACAGAACAGCTCAAATTAATTACACCGGTCTCCTTCGCTTTATTCATTATTTGAAGCCGTAAACACATTTCAATCAGGGAGAGACCAGTATAAAAATGAACAACGCAATTTATTGATATAACAACGTTTGGCAATTAGACAACGACAAATTATTCTTCATGGGACGACGGATCCATGAGGTCTCAGTCGGGAGATGAGATTCCCCCCCCAAAAAATAAAATAAAGTTCTTACCTCGACGGGACGACAGCGCCGCATAGTGGATCGACATGAAACATAATGAATACATGAAACATAATGAATACATGAAATATAATGAATACATGAAACATAATGAATACATGAAATATAATGAATACATGGCATGAATGCAATATGCCACAAATGAGGGAGTGCAGTGAGATAATTAGTTGAATGCATAAAAAGCGATGCGCTGCTCAGCGATGGAGAGAACGCCAGCGATGGTTTTGGGGGGAAAACTCAGAAACGGAAGGACAGAAAAGCCAGCTGTGGCTAGGGAGCGCCCAGCGAGGACGGAGCGCCATCTTGTCCAAAAAAACGCCCAGAAACGGACGAAGGACGTGCAGCCAGCGATGGCTTGTGAATTTCCCATCAATCAATGGGGAGGACAGCAACGCCGGTGAGCTAGCCATACCCCAGTGAACGTAGCCACAAGAGCTAATCTTATACAGTCTGTATGTGGTAGACAGGAAGTATGATGAAGGCGCTCACGGTGCACTTGACTTGGATGTTACTTATTGTAATGACGCAAGTGATAATGGAAACCACCACCAGCTAAATGCTTGACTTACCATGGAAGTCATGGCTTGAAATACCTCTGCAAGGATGATTGATGCAGCATCAGGAATGAACAGCCGCCTTATGGACCACATGCAGAGTTTGACAAGCCTCTGGGGGCAGAAAAAAGCAAACTGCCATCTGCTTATCCTGTGTTGCTGATACCGGATGTACTTCCTGTTCCCCCCCCCCCAATTATGCCTACTTGAGTCCCATTTGATCCCGAACAGATGGGCTCCTCCTATACTGCGTCCAAGACAACCCGATACTCGGACGTTTCAACTCTGAGAGTTGAAACGTTGAAAGCTAACTCGGTGGGGGGAGGGGGGGGGGGGGGGGGAAGTTTGCCATTTTGTGCCTCATTGCTGAATACAAAAAATATATGCAGCAGCAATTTATGCTTCATATGGAGAAGAGAGGAGAGGAGACGTTTGTAAACGATAAAAACACTTATCGCATAATTAATTACACATTCAAATATGTGTTAAAACGTCAACAAACCAACCGACTTTTATAATCATTTAATGACTCCTTTAACGACGGAGGCCGCCACGTCCGATGTTATTACTGACGTCGAGTCGGACAAACCGGCGCTCTGAAACGGTTCCCCCGAATTTCCAATCTGTAATTCCGAGCTGGAGAACCGCTCGCTTCGTTTTTTAACAAGTCGGCTGCTTGAACGCGTCATTAGCTGCGATGTTAGCTCGGCTGCAGGTCGCAGCGTTTTAGCGTACGGTGACAGTGGGCGCTCCTACGCCCAGGAACGGAGGAAGGGGAAGCCAGTTCAGCGGTGCCCAACGCAGTAAGGCACCTCGAAGACGGGGATCGAATCTGACTGTGTGCTTGCGGCGATGAATTAGCTGAATAATAATGACATCTGCAACGAAAACAACGGAGACCAGCGTGAACAGGAGACGTCAATTCTGCACGTCAATTCTGGCGGGCAATTCTACACGTTTAACGCAGCGAGGTCCTGATTAGTCGGGAGATGAAGGGGGAGGGGCCTGCAATGACATCGTGGGAAATTAATAACCCAGACGTAGATCGATGAGAAATAGGAGGGGAATGTGGTCGTCCTGATTGAACTTTTGCTTAAGCTACATTATTCAAATGAAATCTCTCCAGGCGCACCTGGCCGCCTTATCTGCTGTGCTGTGGAGGATGGCGGGGTAGTTTTGGGTTTGGGGCTTTATAGCAGGTGATGACAAGACAAACACGCCGCCATCCGCGGGCTCTGGTATCTTATGCCTTCTCCACTGATAGACGCCCAGGAAGTCTTAATGGAGGAGATTTGTCAGTGTCAATTTCCTGCCTAATCTCTCTGGTCCACCTCAGCAGCTGCCTGTTTCCCCGCCTTCCCAGCTCTGGTTCACACACACACACACACACAAACACACACACACACACACACACACGTGTATACACACACACACACACACACACACACACATGTGTACACACACACACACACACACACGCACACACATGTGTATACACACACACACAGACACACACACACATGCATGCATATACTACACATTACACACACACACACACACACACACACACACACATATATATACACTCTTACATACACACACATGCATATATACTCGTACACACACACACACACATATACTACACACACACACACACACACACACACACACACACACACCATGTACACATGTATGCAAATACAAACACACAAACCGGCCCACCCACACACAGCACACAATCACACGCATACAGACAATCACAGGCACACACGCACGTGCACACACACACACACACACACACACACACACACACACACACACGCGCACACACACACACACACACACACACACGGTGAGACCGACTACCCAGGACAACCAGAGGTGAAGGGAAATGGGATTTCTGGCCAGCAAGTGCTGCTTCCTCAACACTGACTTGGAGGCAAAACAACAATGGCAGTAGATTTGCCTCTGAATAGAAGCGCGCGTCCCTCAATGTATTCACTGGCCGGGTCTACTTACGGACGAGGTGCCATGGCCCGGGGCGCCTCTTCTTCCTAGATATGTTTCAAAGCTCGGACAAAATGGAAACCGTAAGCAAGCGTGTGTCTCGCAGGCGGGAACGTGGGATTTGGAATAGAAATGGTTCCCCGAAAAAAAACCACCAGCAGTCATGTTTATTTAAATAAATGTGTTTGAGCGGCACAGTATGAGATATTAGTATACATAATGTGGAACTGTCCACACGCCGTTATTTTTTTTTTGTCTGTAAAAACCGACTGCATGAATTCAGTTGTTTTTTTTTCTTCCTTTTCTACAAAAATCGGTGGAGGATCTGATTCTGGGTCCTACTCAAACTTCACTTAGTTGGTCTGATTTCAGACAGCTGAAATATTACGCATGTCATTTTCACTTTGGACTGCCTGACTTTTGCCTTTCGAATCGAGTCGTCTGAGGGAATTTTGTAAAAGTTCACCGACTGATAATTCCCTGCCGTCTCTTGCGCCTTGCTTGGTTAAAGATTTGGCGGCGGGCGGTGTGGTCACGTGGAACAGTCCATTAGTCCAACGCGCTGCGCTGAGGCCTAATGAAACATCTATACAACAGTGGGTGTAATTGTGTTACGGGGGGGGGGGGGGGGGGGTTTTGCAAAGATGGAGGGGATGAGTGAAAGTTTGTTAACCAGATTGCTTCGCCGGGTACGCTCGGCTCTCTAGTCGCCAATCACTTAGGGCTGCTTTAAAGTAGGGGGCGGGGGGGAGAAACAACAGCGTTCCCTGCCTAGCTGTCAATTGGAGTTTGCAGCACTCTTATAACACACACATGCACACATACACACACATACACACACACACACACACACACACACACGTGTGCGCGTGCATACACACGCACAAATCAATCCCGGTTGTACTCTTGACAACACGACGCCGGTGTGATGAATTGGATCGGCAAATCCTCACGGGTGTCGACAAAAACAACATTTGAAAAACGACATTTGGGTAGTGTGGCTACTTTGAAATGTCGCTCTAGCAAACTAACAATAAAGCGCGGCCACTTGCCCACTCCTGCCACCCGAATGCCAAGTTTCAGAACCGGAGCGGAGGACGTAAATAGGCGTTTCAAACGTGGATTAAGGATCGCGTATTGTACAAATGATCCTCTATTGTTGTGATGTGATGCGTATGGCGGCAGGCAGGGTGTGCTTTGAAAACACGTTTGGTTAGGACATGAGTTCCAGCAAAATTGATAAAAAATTACATGCGTTATTATTACATTATTCCTTGCCTGGGTAGAATAAACACGGAAAACACAATAAACGTAACTTGATATACAAGGAAAAATGCACGATGCATTAAAGCATGTTTCTCTCTGTGAATTGAATGAGCAACACAATGCAGCACTAGCAGTACAAGTTAATATATAAATCCCCTTGAGAATTATGGGTAAAAAGACAATTATTCTCAAAGTCATTGGAATCCAGCAGTCTCCATTCTGCCATCCACCCTCTGGTTGAAGGTGAGCTAATGAGTGAAACCACAAGCTTCAAGTGGTAGGGAACAAAGAAGTGCTTTTCTATGCACGACACACCAAAGGCTGCCTAGGCATTAATGAAAAGGCTTTTTTTCCCCCCCCATCTCCATTACGCTGTCCACCGGACGCTTATGCTTGATGCCGAAATTGCAGTACAGAGAGGGGGAGGGGATAAGTGATATTTGGGGAAGTCGTGTCATTAGCTTTGGGTTTTGCAGGCGAAAAAAGCAAAGTGACATTTGTGAAAGTGGAGAGGTGTGTTTTCATCACTCCAAAACATAGCCATCAGAGAGGTTCAGGGCTGATGACACCAGGGTGGGGGCGATTTTCCGATTGAACGGTATATCACGGCTGTATAAAATAAAATGATGACGGTGTCCATATCAATACTGTCTTAAAATGTGTCTCTGGTTATAAGTGCTTGTTTTATTTTTTACACACTTCAATTCGAATTTCTCTACCTGCCATCGATCTGGCGTCGTGCTTGCTGTCCGCTGCTGTCATTTGAGACTAGAGAATTTGATCTGATGTCAGCCAATCAGTGGGGTTTGCTTGAGCACGAGCCTATGAGAGTGAAGGCGCTAAAATGGCAGCTTATAGCGCTTATCACTGCGAGTGAGCTGGTAAAAAAAAAACTAAAATCCGGTTGCAGACATTCAGAGTAGAATAAGATTAAGTTTGGAAAAATCACTTTATTCTCCGCCATTGGCAGAATCGATGAATGACCTTTAGCATACATTTAATTTCAATTTGTTTACTTTAATTCCTCAACTGAATGCCAGATCGAATTCCCCATTTTTTCTTTTCCCCAGAATTAGCCCTACCTTCATGGCTTCATGGTCGATATGTGTGCAAAGTGCTGAATATATTAAATATTGATGAAAGCGAGGTATAAAGTGCTGGCGGATTTCATTCTTAAAAGCCGGTAAGATGAGTGTGAATGACTAAGGTAAAATGTTGTCTCAAACTATTGAGACATAATTATTGCTGTGCTCAAGCTGGCTGGCAACGTCGCTCCATCTCCCGGTGAAACTGCTTGTCAAAATCACACCGTTTGAGGCAACCGATAGCGATATAATGCTGATTTAATAATTCCTTTCAGTTTATAGGCCTAGCATAGACTACTAACACAAAGTTACGAATAGCAAGCTTATGAAGGTTATAATTCATCACTAGTCTATTACTCAAACATGCCTAGTACCCTTATACTGGATTTGTAATGCCTTTATTATGTATGAAACAAGAATGGGGAAAAAAAGTGATTTGCATACGATTTGCTTCCCCCCTGTGGCAGAAGAGAGCATAGCAGCTCATGGCACATGACGTCTGTTTCCAAGAAACGTCTGTTTCCAAGTTGTCATTGGAAACAGACATTTCCAATGACCACTTGTTTTCGACAATTGAACCGTGAACCACAATGTTTTGGGGAGAGGTTTTAACGCTCAGGAACGGGGAGTTGACACCTGACTCTGGATTTGAGAGGGGATTCAGCGGGTCATACATCACACATCCGGCTCACCGTAGCATATCACATTGAGTGGGTAAAGAAGACTGATATCTCCATCCCTCAGATCAATATATAACAAAGGGTAAAAAATGGCACAGCATTTGCTGAAATGCCATGCTTTGGCCTTGACACAGAAAAACATAAATATTATATTAGTCTCATATTATGAATCAATTTAGTTGTTTTTGCTACATTTATGGAGTCGCTTCACAACAGCATCAACACAATTGATGCTGTGAAGCAGTGAGAAGGTTTTTAATGAAATGCTGCCGCTGCCGTGCAACTCAGAAGATCCTCTGCTCCCTTTCTTCCCATGGTCCCATTCAGAACGACCTTCTGTTGCGAGTCGCTCTCATTACGACCATTTTGATTCAGAAGCCATGATGTCAGCCATGAAAAAAAAAAAAGATACAGATGCTACCGGAAATCACACTGAATGCCTCTGGGGTGCGATGCCACAGTGTGAAGATAGACGCCTGGAAACGTTATCACGTCAGAATTATCGCTCTTCATTTTTATCATTTTCTTAATCAGGAAACTCCTGTAAAGCTGAACCGTATGTGGCATACTAATCTGAGCTAATGATTCTACGCTAGGAGGTCGTCCATAAATTAACAATGATAATTATTTTTGAGTTCAAACATACAAACATTGGTTAAGTTCCCATCTGCTTCTTCTAGCTGACTGCATGACTTTGCAGCGAGAGAATGATTGATTTGCTCATTGTTACCTGTAAATAAAATAATTAAATTGAATTAAATTAAATTAAGATTTTATTTTTATTTTTATATATCTACACATCAAAATAAGTTGTACAGGACTTATAGCAGCAAACTCTCTCATTCAATCCATTGAAATAAGACACATTATACTTTACTGATAGCCAACATGTAAATGTGTTCAGTTCAAAGCCCAAGTTAGTCTTTGAGGGAGCAGATTATGAAGGAGTTCAAAACGAGGACGATGTTAACATCGCAAGTCATTATCGAGTTATAACGCCACTACTCCTTCTAAAGGAATATTAAGTATCAGGCGATGCCCTGTTGTTATTGATGGTCAGGCCTGACGTGACGTTATTAGAGGAAGAAGACCTCTGCTTCCTCCTGCACCCCGAGCGCACTGAGCCAGCAGAACCGTTAGCCACTGCTCAGCTAATCTAACATTAAGAGGGCTCTGCCATGATGAAGCTCAAACAAAGAACCACCCGCAGGGGGATCGTTAGTCTGTTCCTACGTCGCCGCTCACTCACTCACTCCTCTGTGATGTTGCTTTTAGCCATGGTGCTGATGGTGTTTATTGTAGCACATTATGCCACGGCCATACAGCCGTCTCCTTTTAGCACCATTCAGTATTAGCTTAAACACTGAACATACGCCAGCATCGGGGTCATCATCTTTGATGGGTTTTTCTTTTCACTTAAAATATGAAAAAAGCCGAACATCCACGTTCCACGGGCCCTTTTGTTTCTGGCTCTGCTTTCTTTCATACAAAAGAAGAATATGTTGCTTCTTCTCATGTGTGCTTCTTCTTTTTATTTGACGCATGAGGCGCCTTTACATGGGAATTCAGAGTCAACGCGTCGACAATGAGCTCTGTAAATCCCTGTACTGTAGCAGATCAAATGAAACATTCGCTCTCCCCACTCACAGGGAAGTCTTGTTGTGAAAGTAGGATGAATGTGGTGGTAAACATGGACACAAATCCCAGCAGTTACATTTGCAGCTACAGCAGTCAAATTCGGCAGACTTCTGATCTTCACAGCCACTTGCCATCCATAGAGGGCATTTGCATTCGTTTGATTTCCACTTTGATGCTTCCTTGTGCAACAATACAGTCACAAATAAATTAGGATCCATCCTTCCCACTCGCTCAAAACTCTGATCGGGAGTGATTGCGTGAAGTGAAGCCGAGGGGTCCTTAAGTGTATGGTGGGCTGTCCCCAGCTGGAGCGGTCCCCAGAAATGCCGTTTTTAAAAAGTAGGATTTTAAATGGCAAAGGTTCTCATTAATCTCATGTCTATCTGATAGGCTGTGACACGACCTCGCTACACGGGGGTCTATCTATCAACTTTATACCATAAGCACGACCCATCATAAACAATAGGCTATCAATACAATATAGAACGATTCCCTATTTGATTAGCCTACTGTTTTGGGCTGGTTTACCAAAACTTAAAACACATCATAGTAAACCATTGGGCCCAATCTTTTACTACAGTACTACAGGTACCATCATACGAATAGGCAAAATGTAAATATGTCCCTTTTTTTCATTTCAGAAAACAATTACATATATTTTGATGATATATGGATGAGCGCCAAACTACAAATGTCCCTGTTTTTCATTTCAGAAATCTGGTCACCTTAGTGTATGTTCTCACAGTATTGTAAGACGCTTTGGATAATACACCAACAATCACCACACAACAGCATATACAGGTATATATATATATATATATATATATATATATATATATATATATATATATATATATATATATATATATATATATATATCATGGATGTTCCCCGAGTTACCGAGCACTTAACCTGTCCAATACAACCAACCTTTGACTCCTGAGGAAGTGGCCAACACTTGACCACAACTTGGAGTGAAAAAAAACAAAAGAACAACCAAAGGTAACAGCAAAGAGGCTCCTTTAGGAGGAGGAGGAGGAGGAAGAGGAGGAGAGTAGCAAGCAGATGAGTGCTGACCCAACCTGACCCACTTCCCTTAAGATTTATGGTTTCTCCTCCCGCCGCAGACACAGCTTTTGTTCTCCGGGGGTCATAAATCTCCGATCAGCTGACCCTTTAATCCTAGCACTCCCACCCCACATCATCCCCCTGTATGTGCATGCTCTCACCACGCACGCTCCCACCGTGCACGCTCCCACCGTGCACGCTCCCACCGTGCACGCTCCCGCCGTGCGCTCTCATCGGTGGGCCGAGGCGGACGTCTCTCGACACAAAGCGGAGCCCGGTCAGCCGAGCGGTTAATCACCAGCAGGCAGACAATGGTGTGAGACCCAGCCAGACGGCCGGGAAGGGAGGAGGCGATTCATCGCGGTCACTAAGCCAGTCTCAGGAGGAGGAGGAGGAGAAGGAGGAGGAGGAGGAGGAGGAGGAGGAGGAGGAGGAGGAGGAGGAGGAGGAGCGTCTCAGGCCTGTACCTGTTGGCCGATGCGTTGGTGATGTGGAAAGCTCGCAGTTCAAGTACACTCTTCTCCTCCTGAGTAGTTATTATAATCAACGATATCGTATTATTTTCGAGGGTTTTAACGCGTGATTGGATTGACGGGTGAATAGATCCGGGGCAATTTATTTTTATTTTAAATACATTTTATTTTTTTTAAATATTTGTAATTTTAAAAGTTAGATCGGGGGCTGTTCATAAAACTTTGTGGACTGTAGCCTCAGACACCGCTGAGTGTGTGTGGGGGGGCGGGGGGGTTTCGTCGTGATCGGATGTGAATACCGACAGAACGCAGTTCTCCGTCTCCACTGAGACCGGCGGCCACAGTTTAAATTCTGTCAAACAAATTTAATGCAGACACCGACATGAACGGAGGCGCGCGTTGTCGCCGCCATAGTGTGAAGAGTTCACTGGTTTGTAGAGGGGGCGGTCATCTGGCGGCGGCGCTGCGCCTCGCCTACAGACTACAGCTGTGGGAATCCCTGACCTCTGCCATTCAGCCCATATTGTCTTTTTCATGCAGATGGCGGTGGAAATATGGCGGCCAAAAACAAAACGAGAAAGAAAAAAAAACGAAGACCAATGTAATTCCAGGATAGGACATTGAATGGGGATGAAAACAACAACAACAACAACAACAACAACAACAAAACAACAACACAGCAACTGTTAATGCAATGGTTACACAGCAGGTAAAAAGGCCAGCAATGCAGCTACAGTAGAGATATCTTCCCCCCTGTCATCAGTCACTTCGACAGGCCCGCTTTGTGTGTGTGTGTGTGTGTGTGTGTGTGTGTGTGTATGTGTGTGTGTGCGCGTGCGCGTATGCTTGTGCATTCGTGCGCGTGTGTGTGTGTGTGTGTGGGTGTGTGTGTGCATTGCATGTGTGCAGGACCGGGAGACAACTCGTCTCCTGTCAGTGACACACAAAAAAAAGCAAAAGGAAAAAAGACGCAGGACCCAGACCGGCGCTTGAGGAGATAAGCCAGGCCGGCGGGGTCGGGGGTGGGGGGGAGGGGGGGGGTGAGGGGAGAGAGGGGGGAGATGGGAGCTTTCGTTCGGAGAGATAGTGAAAGAGCGTGAGAAGGGAGTGGAGAAGAGCCCAGAGAGACAATACAGTATGCAAACAAACTACACGGACCAGCATGCACAGAGAGCTGAAGGACTACAGGCACATGTCATTCAATATATACCCACCCAGCGCACTCCGCCTGCCTAAAGCACCGCTATTACTATTTATTACGACTCAGCCATTCAGACGTTTTTATCCAAAAGACTTACCATCATAGGCGTCAGTTACGCTGGGGACGCTGTGGACGAGTACCCACCAGTTTTCGTCAAGATTCATTTTGTCCCCACCACTTTTAAAAATATGCAAACCAATTGCGACCGAAAAAATCCCCACATACTCAACCGAAACCGTCAAGTCTAAATCATGTGATAGGCGCGCACGATGACATGACATCTTCCCCCCCCCGCCCCCCCCCCCCCCCCCCCCTAGACAATCGCGTACCCCCCCCCCCCCCTAGACAATCGTGCACCACCACCCCCCCCCCCCCCCCCCCCCCCTCCCCCCCCCGTCGACAATCGCGCCCCCCCCCCATCCCCACCACTTCTAAAACCACCTAATTTCATCTGTCGCGAAGGAGGGGTTGCGTAATGACGCCTACAGGTGGACGTCAAATAAAAAGGTACTGGGTTTTGGGTTTGAATCCCGGTGTCCACCGCGGTCTACCTGTGGCTGGGAGCCAGGAGCCACCAGACCACAGCAGCCCTCCATGGATGAGAGGCGGGGAAACTCGGCTGAGTCTCCGGTCACACTCTGGTTCTTTATTGATCCTCATCACTCATGCAGCTGAAGACCGCTGCTATCAATCAATCAAACAATCAATACGACTTTATTTATATGGCGCCTTTTGTGCAAAACTGCAATAAAATGTGCTTAACAAGGGAAACAACTCGACAAGAACAAGAAATACAATGTGTTTGAAATAGCGGTATATAAAAACAGAACGAGGGGTAAAGCCAAACAAAGGATCAGCTGTAGGAAAAAGCAACAGTAGCGTGGGTAGGCAAGTAGACATGGGCACTGTTTCTATGTCTCTCTTCCTCCAACTCCACCTCCACCCTCCCTCCCACAATCCCTTCCTCCGCACCGTCCGACTTTATCTTGTCAAGGTGCCGCTGCCAGTATCCGCGGCACCTCGCGTCTCATTGGTTCCCTGTCGCCCGACTCGCCACTTGCTTTTCGAGATTGCGCCCTCTTAAAGGAACGGCGTTCCCCCGCCGCAAACTTAACCACCGCCACAACTGAGAAGTTCGAGATTGAGTCAGGAGGGATGGGTGTGTTCACGTTGACTTTGGACGCGCCAAGAAATCATCAATCATCTCGTGTGTAGGGCGTTAATGCCATGTGATTCTGTTTATGGCTACCGTCCTACAACACAGTGCTGGTTATCTTCCATAAAATAAAACCAATCTTCTGTCCTCAATCCTCCATCCATAACTGGCTACTTAAAGGGTCACAAGACAAGAGACATGGTCAGAAGCATCGGATTCCAGCAGAGATGGGCTGTTTGACCGACAGCCAAAAGGTTCTGGGTTCGAATCCCAAGGTCCGCAGTCTACCTGTAGGATGCTTGAGCAAGACACCCCCCACCCCCCACCCCCCCCCCAAATCTAAAGCTTCGCTAGCCTCCAACAAAAGAAACCGCGTAGCTCAGCCGTTATTTCACGAGGACATTGACACGCTGACACATTCCCTCTCATCTCCTTTGAAGGTTTGTCCTTTGGGACATTTTTAGAGCTTTTTATTTAATTTTTGCAGTGTTTTGAAGTCTCTGCTTGAAACCAACACATGTGGACCCGGCCTTTGTTCACATCTGTCACATCCAACTCCGCAAACTCCCAACCATGATCAAAGCTCAGCAATGCCTTAACACACAGCTGGCCTGAGAGAGCGAGAGAGAGTGAGACAGTGGGAGAGAGAGAGAGAGACAAAGAGAGAAAGGGTGAGAGAGAGAGAGAGAGAGAGCAAGCGAGCGAGAGAACAATGAGCGATAGCGAGATAGTAACCTTATATAAGACAAACAAACACAGCATTGCTTTTGTCTGTTTGTCCACCTGCGATGAATGCATGTTGAACACGGCACGCCGGTTCAGCGTCTTCCTCCTTCCTGATTCGTATCGGCAGGCCGACAAATTGGTATTTTGATTGTTTTTGTTTGTCTGATTAGCGGCTCATTGGCCGGCGTTAGCATGTCCGCGTCACACATGAGACCGACGCCACGCACCCCCCGGTGTAACGCTCCAGGATCGCAGCCATTACAGCAGTTGCCTTTTTACTCCCGCTCATTCGAGCCACTCTTGATTTTATTAAGTTTTCCCACGACACGGTCCGGGGATTGACGATGAATCGATCCGACATCCCGCGGCATTTAATTGAGGCAAAATCCAATTACAGACCCACCTTTTCTAATGTAGCATCGAGTATGGAACATGTGATGGACACGCATTAAACATAAGGCCTTAACACCCACACAGAAGGAGGACGCGCTGTCATGATTGAAGATTTTCAATATGCACAAGTACAAGAAGATGCGACTCAAAAGAAAACCAAATCGGTGTTTTATGGCCAAATCATTGTGCGTGTGCGTGTGCATGCGTGTGTGTGTGCGTGTGTGTGCGTGCGTGTTCACGTGAACAAGCTGACTAGGGATGAGTCTCAGCTGTTCTATATCTTCTGTGTCTGAATTCACAACGTAGGTCTACTGCAGGATACATGAATAGTATAATACCTCTTTATAAATAAATGTTTTGCCATTTTCTATTATAAAATCATTGAAATCAGGGACAAAAATATGCTGAGACTTACAAGACTTAAATGCCAATAAAAGCATTCCAAGAAAAAGGCGGCGTTTGTGAGAGCAATCCTGTCGCAATCTAATCTAATCTACCGCCATGAACTGCTGAGAAACCCTCCCCAGATATAAAAAAGGGGAATGATGCAAACACATTGAAATCTATTTACTTCCTGGCAATTAACCCAGCGAGGACGATAGCAACGCTGTCAAAAAGTCACTTCACCGGTGTGGAAGGTCTTTGAAACGCAGCGCTTGTCAAAGCAGATTGCAGGCATTGACATACCGTGGCGAAGTACCGGAAACGGTGAATATTAGTTAACGTGCGCATAAAAACTTCTGCAGGGATGTACATGCCGGTGGACGAAAAACAAGGTACGTGGAGGTAGCGCGCGGTGAGTCACCTCACAGCGGATCCCGGCTACACAGAAACCCTTCACACGCACGTTTGAAATATAAAACCGAATGCTGGATCAAACCTCTCCACGGGTCCGTGCGGTCCGAGGCGTCTGGCGCTCGCCCGTCTGGGTCTCGCTCTCAACTGCATAAACAACATCAGACTCTGGGTTTGCTCAGTGAACGAACCGACACGACCCGGGGATTAGACGCCCCCCCCCCCGCAACACCAGAGCATCTCTGATCTGGTGAAGACGCACACACACACACACACACACACACACTAATCATCCTTCAACAAGTTCAGTCTGTCGTTAGTAGGTCAGCAAATTAATCAGTCAGTAAATGCAGTAAAAGTTGGTCAGTGAAGAAGGCAGACAGTCGTTGGGTAAATCAGTCAGTCAGAAAGCAAGTCAATAAACCAGTAAGCCATGTCAGTGAGCAGTCAGTAAGTCAACTCGGCCAGTCAGTAAGCCAGTCAGTCAGAAAGTCTGTCAATAAGCCCGTCAGCCAGTCAATGCACCAGTAAGCAAGCCGGTAAGACAGTCAAACAGTCGGTCAGTAAATCAGTCAGCCAGCACGGTCAGCCTGTCAACACTTCAGTTATACAGTCACTCAGGCAAATCGAGCAAATAACTCATTCATTCATTCACCAAGTAAGTGAGTAGGCGTTAAAGTCGATCGCTTAGACGGATTTGGCATTTAGACTCGACCCCCCGCTGTGGGGCAGAAGGCCGACAAGAGGCAAGCGGCGCGCTACAACGGCGTCCGTCTGTCCGTCCGCCCGTCCTTCCCCGGCGCGGCGCCCGCCGCCTCGCCGAATACAACACAGATTCCCGCGCCTCGGCCGGCCACAGCCCCCTGTGACCTCCTCCGTCTGGGGTAATTACAGCGGCCTGACCCCCCCCCCCCCCCCCCCCCAGGGGGCAGAACCGGGAACGGACACGCGAAGCGTTTCCTCCACAATTATTTGTGGCATTTGTCTAACCTTTTCACGGTGGAATCGACTGGCGTTCCTTCTGCGGAGGCGACCTGAGCGGAGGCGACCGCGTCTGGGGACTGCTGGGCGTTAGCCAAGTGTTAGCAAGGTGTTAGCTAGGCGCTAGCCGAGTGTTAGCTAGGTGTTAGCCAGGTGTCAGCTAGGTATTAGCAAGGGGAATATTGCTTAATAGCACTTTGAAGTAATGCTAGTAATACGAGTAATACGTTGTACTTGTATTGTCTTTGGGTTTAACTGAACAGAAGCAGTGGTAAATATACGCTGAAGCTTTTGGATGTCGACAGACAGCGATGTGACCTCTTTCAAATCCTCCCACTGTGAAGAGGCGTTACTTGTCATTAAGTGGGTTTATGGGGAATGGGGATATCACTGTATGACTTCAAAAATAATCCCACAAAACATTTTGTCGAGGTCGTAACGATCCAGACATGCTGAAGGATTAGCAGTTCTTTAGATGAACTCGCTGCTGGAGAAAAGAGGGTAAATAAATGTCATATTTCCTTCCCAGTAGCTCCAAAACCCATTTTAATTAAATTACTCTTCCGATTGACTCACCCTCCACCAAAGGGGATATTTTGTTTGGTAACCTTTGCGTATCCAGGGAGAAGAGTGAGAGATGCAGTCGTTTTTCACTTTTTTTCCCCTCCCAGATGGATGCACACTACACTCCAGCAGTTCGAAACAATCTCCATTGTTCGTGTGATTAAGTGAGAGTCAGGTGACGACATCTGATTTAAAACCGCCTTACGGGGATATCATTAAACGCTGTGCTCCTCATCGAATTCAAATGGATATATTAAGCTATATTTACAGCAAGCAACAGAGAATTGCTCTCATATATGAGAATTGCATATATGATATAAACTTTAACACTGGAAAATAGGCCGATATAAAACCCTTCAAACCTTCTAAATAATAGATTTGGATTGTTATTCAAGGAAGAGTAGTTTATATTTATTATATTTATTCTCAGATATTTAATGTTGATTTGAGATTTGAGCATTTACAAAAAAAAACATGCATTAGGTTTGTGATAATAAAAAAAACAGACAGCAGATGGCGGCTATAAATATGCCTTCATCGTGACATTTTTTCCCAAGCACACCGTGTGCTTCACGAATCAGTTCTTTAAATGTTTAACATTGGAACTAAATACAATTTAAAAAAGCCAAATACAATACACACACTTTGCAATTCATCAACTGACTTTTTTATCATTTGATTTGCCCTTCGGTACAACTCAATAGCAATAATTCTCACCGATGTTCGAAATGCTTTTAGTGAGCAGCTGGCCAGCAGCAGCATTCAGCGGATAGTGTGAAGCGTCTTGCACATGGGGCCGTTACAAATAGTTTATATAAAAAGGAAAAGCTGTTAGCGGCTCCGTCCATTCTCACCTCTGTGCGACTGACAAAAGAACCCAGACCGTCATTATTACATCAAACTCCTCTGACAGGTACTGTATAGTGCTATAAAAACAACAATGAGGCGACAATGGGAGGACTTTCCCTAGCGCTTGTGGCAAATCCCCCCCGTCCGATGTGGGAAGGACACGTTAGCGGCCATGGGGCCCAAACTGGCAAGACTACAGCAACAGGACTCAGGACTCCTGACACTGACAGACGTCAATCAATCAAGCTGTTAGGCACAGCAGCGCTCACACCAACTCATGTATGGACTGACAGGGAGGGGAGCCAATAAGAAGAAGAAGGACGATAAACAATAGTTTCACCGCATACTGCTGAAGCTGAAGATGACAGTATAACCCCCCATACTAGCTCATAGGGGCCCCTATAGGCTGTATAGCTAGGGGCCTCTATAGGCTGTATAGCTAGGGGGGCCTCTATAGGCGGTATAACTAGGGGGGCCGCTATAGGCTGTATAGCTAGGGGGGCCGCTATAGGCGGTATAACTAGGGGCCACTAGGCTGTATGGCTAGGGGCCTCTATAGGCTGTATGGCTAGGGGCCTCTATAGGCTGTATGGCTAGGGGCCTCTATAGGCTGTATGGCTAGGGGCCCCTATATGCTGTCTAGCTAGGGGGGCCTCTATAGGCTGTATAGCTAGGGGGGGCACTATAGGCTGTATGGCTAGAGGCCTCTATAGGCTGTATGGCTAGGGGCCTCTATAGGCTGTATGGCTAGGGGCCTCTATAGGCTGTATGACTAGGGGCCCCTATAGGCTGTATAGTCCGGGGCCTCTATAGGCCATATGGCTAGGGGCCTCTATAGGCTGTATAGGGGCCTCTATAGGCTGTATAGCTAGGGGCCACTATAGGCTGTATAGCTAGGAGCCTCTATGCTGTATAGCTAGGGGGCTCTATAGGCTGTATGGCTAGGGGCCTCTATAGGCTGTATAGCTAGGGGCCTCTATAGGCTGTATGGCTAGGGGCCTCTATAGGCTGTATGGCTAGGGGCCTCTATAGGCTGTATAGCTAGGAGCCTCTATAGGCTGTATAGCTAGGGGCCTCTATAGGCTGTATGTCTAGGGGCCACTACAGGCTGTGTGGCTAGGGGCCTCTATAGGCTGTATGGCTAGGGGCCTCTATAGGCTGTATGGCTAGGGGCCTCTATAGGCTGTATGGCTAGGGGCCCCTATAGGCTGTATGGCTAGGGGCCCCTATAGGCTGTATGGCTAGGGGCCTCTATAGGCTGTATGGCTAGGGGCCCCTATAGGCTGTATGGCTAGGGGCCTCTATAGGCTGTATGGCTAGGGGCCCCTATAGGCTGTATGTCTAGGGGCCACTATGCTGTATGGCTAGGGGCCTCTATAGGCTGTATGGCTAGGGGCCTCTATAGGCTGTATGGCTAGGGGCCCCTATAGGCTGTATGGCTAGGGGCCTCTATAGGCTGTATGTCTAGGGGCCACTAGGCTGTATGGCTAGGGGCCTCTATAGGCTGTATGGCTAGGGGCCCCTATAGGCTGTATGGCTAGGGGCCTCTATAGGCTGTATGGCTAGGGGCCTCTATAGGCTGTATGGCTAGGGGCCCCTATAGGCTGTATGGCTAGGGGTGTAAACACTTGTAGATGAGATTGTCATTTCTCTTAATGTGTTTTTGTCCCGAACAAAAATGAGGTTTTGTTTAATTTATGTATAATTCTTTAATTTGTGTATATCTCTGCTTGAGGGTGTTGACATTGTGAAGAAGTATGTGGAGGACTCGTCAACATGTCAACATCTTGCTAATTGTTATTCTGGCTCATGCGTGCTAAGCCCCCTGCGGGCCCCTGGCTCCGCGGGACACATGCAGCTCCATGGGATGATGGAGGTCCACATGGAGAAGGAAGTGCATTGTTGTGCTGCAGCCTATCGCGCTTCGCACATTGTACTTTGTATGGATATGAACGCTATTTCCTCA
>JAOPHQ010005512.1:25000-35000 GCA_030340625.1 Merluccius polli | reverse complement strand
CAGTGTGTGTGTGTGTGTGTGTGTGTGTGTGTGTGTGTGATTGTGTGTGTGTGTGTGTGTGTGTGTGTGTATGCATGTGCAAGTGTGTGAATGTATGTGTGTGCATATATATGTGTGTGTGTGTGTGTGTGTGTGTGTGTGTGTGTGTGTGTGCAAGTGTGTGTGCATGTGCATGTGTGTGTGTGTATGTGCAAGTGTGTGTGTATGTGCAAGTGTGTGTATGCATGTGTGTGTGTGTGTGTGTATGTGCAAGTGTGTGAATGTATGTGTGTGTGTGTGTGTGTGTGTGCGTGTGTGTGTGTGTGTGTGTATGCATGTGTGTGTGTGTGTGTATGCATGTGTATGCATATGTGCAAGTGTGTGAATGTACGTGTGTGTATGTGTGTGCTTATATGTGTGTGTGTGTGCGTGTGAATAGCGGATGTATATACATACATTATGAATATAATATCTATATTCTGCACCGCACATTGAGAAGCGCAGGTTAGCTGCACCACAGCTCTGCGCATGGTTTCACCTTAAAAGGCCCCCCACCACCAGCTGTGAGTCTGATTACCCAGAGTGCTGTGCGCTGGATCGACAGCCTGTTCGCTAGCATGCGGCCACGAAAGAGCCTCTATTTTACCAGCGGGTGTGACAACTTCCGCATTTGTGATGTCACAAACGGGTACATTTCGAAATGGCTTGTCATGGCCAATCAAACTCTGGTATGTCTGGCTAATTATATATTGTGTGCATATATGAAACAACACACATTAGTACTTTAATAAGTAATACGTGTAATAAGTAAAGCAATATGAAAGAATGATGAATGCGATGAATGATTCATAGCATTTTCATGGTTGTTTCCATGAGGAATTTTAAATGTATGATCCAAAGCTATGAACACAAGGTCTTCGCGGTGCTGCCTCTGGTGAAGACGAATAAAACATAGGAGAAACAAACAAGATGTTTGCAGAAGTTAAACCGAATTCTTTATTCAAACCACGTGTTTAAAGTGCAACGCCGTCAAGTGAAACAGTGGACTGCTTATTTTAGTTATAAGAAAAACTAAGAAAGCAAGATGGCTGAATAGTCTAATGATCCAAACGGCTAAGCGCTAGCACCTTATCCCCCATGCACTTCAACCACCCCTTCCTGGTCACTAAGGAGCCTCAGCTGCTCTGGGGATGAGTTACCCCTGACCCCTGACCCTAGCTTGTTCTTCACTTTTTTCTCCTTTTTCCTGAACGACCTATCGATACCGTCTGTTGACAAAAGCAACATATTTGGAGATGCGGCCGCTGTGGAGAACGCAGCTGCGAGTCCGCCTGCGTGAGGACTCGCAAGGTGGGGGCGCCAGCCAGGAAACCTGCTATCCGTCTTCCTCACCTTGTCTATGATGCCTCGCCCAATCAGCACTTTGTTCACACTTGGCCGTGTTGAAAGGAAGTGTTGCTCACACCGATCTGTACAGAAAGCCACGGATATTACATCTAATGAAATAATGATATTCAAGATATTCTTCCTGGCTGTCTGTTTTTAGAGGTTTTGAGAGGTCGGTTCACCGTTCAAACCAGGGGTTCATGAACATTTCCATGCCCTGACCCACCTGTCGAAGTACTTTATACAGATAATTATACATGCAGGATAATTATAAATATATATAGGATGACTCTTTGTACCTCCAACGTGAATTTGGATCCAATCAAGTCATGGAGGGCCATTCACTGGCATTCTCGGCGAGGTCATTATGCGACTACTGAAGGTGAACGCAAATGTGTCTGTAATTAGTTTTCTCTTTTTTCTTCAGGGAATCCTCCCAGAATAGGTCAGGGACGATGCTGCGAGGCGAAGGTGGTGTGAGATACGATAGTTTCTCACCACGCTAATGAAATGTATGACACATGGTCAGGGCAACCCAGTTTCTTTCCAGACAACACCGATGTTTTTAATGGATGAACTGATATCTGGTAATTGGTGTGGGTATCCTTGTAACCCTGCAGGTATTTTCCCTTCTTCTTTTTCTTCCTTAAGCTTTTCTGCGGGCGTGATGTGAAGGACTCTCGCGACGCGGCTAAGCCTTTGTTAATTCCACAATGCCTCCAATGTTTCTCCTGGAGTAACACAGGAACCGCCTTTCCCCGGCAGTAACCCGCGAGATTAACTGGATTACCCTCAGATAATGTGATGATGCCCTGACTGGAAATCTATGTGGGAAAACCCGGTGTTCAAATCCCTGCTCTGTTAAAAGTACCAATTACTATACTGTATAATATATGCTGTAATCTGGGACCCAGCGGTCCTACTATGTTATAGCAGGACTACTGACCCAGCGGTCCTACTATGTTATAGCAGGACTACTGACCCAGCGGTCCTACTATGTTATAGCAGAACTACTGACCCAGCGGTCCTACTATGTTATAGCAGAACTACTGATCCAGCGGTCCTACTATGTTATAGCAGAACTACTGATCCAGCGGTCCTACTATGTTATAGCAGAACTACTGATCCAGCGGTCCTACTATGTTATAGCAGAACTACTGATCCAGCGGTCCTACTATGTTATAGCAGAACTACTGATCCAGCGGTCCTACTATGTTATAGCAGAACTACTGATCCAGCGGTCCTACTATGTTATAGCAGAACTACTGATCCAGCGGTCCTACTATGTTATAGCAGAACTACTGATCCAGCGGTCCTACTATGTTATAGCAGAACTACTGGGGGGAGACGGCACAGAGCCTGGGTGGGAAACCAGAAACGTAAGGGGCGGAGCTACGCCTTGTTTCCTGTTTCATTACAGCAATTTCTAGCAAAGAGAAACTAATTTGCATGAGTGGATGCAGCCTGTAAAAAAGGGGTTTAATTAGCATGTTTCTACAGTAGCCAGTCTACATGGTGTTTGATTAGAAACCTTGACACTTTTTTGTTTTTTTCTACAGTGTACTATTGCCGGCCGGGTTTGTGTTCGCCAATTATGCCTTTACAGATCCTTGCCTCCAGCTACATGTTTGGTCGCAACAAACATATAAATATATATTTTTTGGTATGTATTATGTATTTGTCTTGCACTACGGTTTAATACACATGCACAATTAAAAGCATGATATAAAAATAATGTATAGGCCTATTTATATCATGTTTATTTAAAAAAAAACATTGCATATGCGTGCAATCCGGGTTTAATCAATACATGGCATATATATATAAATCGTGCATATTGGCATTAAAAAAAACAAACGGCGAGGATTTAAGGATCTATTATTTGTGCACAATAGAGGCTTTGCACGGACAGCATCTTCCCTCCCTGCCTCCCGACCCTGAGAGGAGGAGGAGGAGGAGGAGAAAGGGTCCAAATAATGGATTCCACAGGGAGAGAGCGGCGCTGCGTTTTGTTTGAAGCACACTGTAAATCTGTGGCTCACAAACGCCACAGCGGGCTCGTTACGCTGCCTCCTTATGAATAACCGTAGGGGTCCGGGAGCATCTAACTACCCCACCCGCCTCCTGCCTCACCCCCCCCCACACACACACACACACCGGCGCCTCACCCCCCTCAAGTCGCTCTGGTCGGTTCCTCACCGAGGGGCGCCGAGCAGACGCACCGCGGGGCGCCTCTGGAAGAGAGGGAGAAAATACAAAGCACAATGGCGGGGGACGATCTGTCACTTCTCCAGCGCGGTAACCTGTGTCCTGCAGGAAAAGCCAAATAATGATTTTAACTGCCCCGTCCGAGAGATTGATCTCCTGAATCCTCCCCGCTGCTCTCCCCCAGCGAGAGGAGCCGGCTAATTTACGACAGGGGTGGGGTGAGGTGGGTGGGATGGGGGAGGGGGGCGAGGGAGGAGTGGCGATGGGCAGGGAATCTGCTCCTGAATGAACGACGCCGGCCTTCGGTGAAAAATAGAGGTAATTTTCTCTTAATGTAGTGCCGTAAACGTTTATCATCGCGGGGCCTAGCTGACAACGCTAGCTATTCGTTGCGGGCGCAGTAGCGCTACCTTTTTAATCGGTTAAGAGTTTTTACTCGTGATTAACAGCGCGGCCCTGGTACCACCCAGCGGCGGCGGCGGCGGCGCGCGCGGTTAATTTTCACGGGGCGCGTTTGTCTCGTAATTGTCGGCCTGAGAGGCGTCGTAAATACGTACGGAGAGCGGCGCGGGAATGAGCGTCGCGGCCCTCAACCGCTCGCCGGAAAGAGCGGGAGAGAGAGAGAGAGAGAGAGGGCCGAAATAAAAAAAAGTAGGACGTTCATAGATACACAGCGAGGAGAAACCTCAGAGTGGAATAAAACATTCAAACATTTATAGGTTTTTAAAAAATGTATTTCACCAGGAAAAAGCCTCATTGGGATTAGTAATCTCCTTTCCAAGATATCCCGGCTGAGACAGGCAGACCGGTCGCCGCTGTCCTGATGTCCTTTTCCCCACAGCTTCACAATCTCGCCGCCAGAGAATACAAAGAAGTGAATCGCCGCGCGGTCGCCGGAGAACACAACGTGGCGTCACGCAAAACGGGCCGCGTGGCGGACGCTCTCACGCCGCCGCACAACCCCTGCGCTAATCGCCTTCACGCCTGACTCGGTTTTGAACGCAGGCCTAACGGTGACAGACAATGAGATTTTTCAGGTCACAGCATGTGAGTATTGCACAATAGGAGTCAGGTCTTCATATCCTGAAATCACATCACCGGACGGCGCTCACGGCGACGTGATGATGTGGAGGAGGACGGTGGCGGTGGTGGCGTTGGTGGAGGTGGTGGTGGCGGTGGCGTTGGTGGCGGCGGCGGCGTGGACACACCCTTATTTTGGAGGGGAGCACGGAGGGCCACTCGTTACGCTGGAGGATAAATAATGCACAGTCGCATTAAGGCGGCGGGTGGCTGAGCGGGAGCGGTTCACACATGAATATATCATGCGGTAGAGAGGAACGCAAAAAAATCACACGGAAGAACGCGCAGCGCCGGGAGGAGGAGGAGGAGGAGGAGGAGGAGGAGGAGGAGGAGGAGGAGGAGGAGGAGGAGGAGGAGGACCGAGAGTGAGAGTGAGAGAGGAGACTAAAAGACGAGGCGAATCAAAATATGCGTCCCCGGAAAGAGGTGGGGCTTTGGTTTCCTGCGCCACGCGGATCAAAGGCCTCGTCTGCGCGGCGGGGCGGACGGCAACCCGGCGCTGTTCAGCGCAGAGCAGATTACCGACTTTCCAACCCCATGCCACACAAACACTGTTGTGTCTCTGCAAAACACACTTAAGGCCAGGCGGGGGGGGGGGGGGGGCAGAGGCCGCGTCGCGTCGTCTACCAAATGAAGTTGTCGCGCTGCGTCCACGCGATCAGATTCCTGTGTGCGACACGCGGCGTCCGATCTCCTGAATTCGCGGCGTGCTGCTTTTTCACTTTAGCCAGCGAGTTCGCCGCGCGGAGAAGGCCTCCCTTTTTATCATACCACGCATCATCTGGTCCGAGGAAAAGCGCTTCAGCCGACACGCCTCGTTGACAAGCGCCGCGGCGCATTAGATCCGCTATCCCGAAAGGGGTCGATGCGTCCGGATGGCGCCCGCAGGTGACACGCTGTCAGGACGCATTAGCGCGTCGCGTTTGCCGCGGAGAGCGTGGGCAGGGCCGGTGTGTTGAAGTTCACTCCTCCGAGATTGGGGACGGATCAATTCCATTCTGTCAATCACAATCAGTCCCGAATGAGCAATCCCAAATGGAGTGCAGGGGCCGACCCGGCGGGGGGGGATATGTGGAGGCGGCGGCTAGCCACCACCTCATCAGGTCTTTGGGTTTGTATTTATTTATTTATTTAGTTATTTATTTATTTCGTTATTTTAGTTATTTATTCGTTTTTGTTGCCCCGATTGGTTGAGATAGGCCTATTAAAAAATTTGGAAAAGTTCTGAAAAGATTGTCATTTACCCGAATCGCACATTTGCATTTGGTCCCGCTCTCAAGATTCAACTTCAGCATTCATTCATTCATTCAAAATTAATTTACTGTTTCTAAATCATTTGGACTCAAGTCGGTCTTGAGAGTCTGCGTTGAGATGGTGGTCTCGTGCTAATTTGGCCTTCCTGCCGTTCGCCGGCTACATTTAAGCGAGGAACCGCTATTATATCCTAATGAGATTTCAGTGAGTGGAATGGAGACTTAATCTCATCTTTAGCACAGCACAGCGTTCGCTCAGTGCGGGAAGCGCCGGGAGGAGAAAGCAGTTGTAATTAGCCTGCAGTGTTTAGGATAAAAACACGTTTGAGTTAACCCTTTGCAGCGTGCAACCTGGACCTCAACAGCAACGCAGTTCGAGACGACGATATGCCACTAAATCCATTGTTGTGAATTAAATTATTCTCCTGTACTTTTACCGCAAGGATCACTTAAAGGACTTAAAGGATGACACCATTATGGCGATCTTCCCATACACACTTGGAAGGGCTGACTGAATAAATAAAGTATATAACATAGCCTTTCCCGTCTCCTCTATTCTCTCCTACCAAGAAGTTATCAATTATTCCACAGACAGTGGCTGATGAATTGATCCTATTCGCACAATACAGTTCCAGCTCAACCCCATTCTTTTTGGTTGGCCAAGGTAATGCAACTAAGCATCTTATATCAAATGAAGTAATTAGTGTAATTGGCAGATCCTATGCAGTCATTAAGTTGCCAGTCCAGGAGAACAATCCTTTCGCTCTGATCCATTTCATTGATTGTGCCCACATCACCGGCGCAAAAAACGCATCGCATCTTATCTTTGCAACAGAGGACTTCCTCTTGAAAACAGTGCTGAATTGTTGGGGATGCTGAGACAGACGTCTTCGCCAGTGAGAGATGTAAGGCTCGTACTTAGAGGGGATTTTTATCGAGGTCCTCAGATCGCCCCGCGGAAAGCAACACAGTAATGTACGCAAGTTTTTCCCCCAATTAATAATTAATTCAGTAATTGTCTCTCAGTGCTTCTCATTCAAGTCCGTTCAACCGTTGCTTCGAGGTTCGAGGCGAACGCCTGCGTGTGAGTAACAGCGCGCTCTGACAAGGCCATCCTGCTTTGCCTTGATGCTCTTTTCACATCTTGAAGGGAAGATGGACGACCAAGGTTGATAAAGCCCCCCCCCCCCCCCCCCCCCCCCACTGCAACACAATCTCAACTGACTTCTAGACCCAAAGTGTTTGTGTGTCAGTGCAGCAAAGTTTGGAGCGCGGCGGGAACGACAGCGCCCTGATTTTCAGACAACCCCCCCCCCCCCTGGCGTCGGCGTCCAATCAAAATCCAGCAGCGAGGAACCGGAGCAAAGTGAATGTCAGCGTGTTTCTGGCGTGACGGATGAGCCCGCGCCACCGGAGAGATGATAGATGACCACCCGGGCGGCCATGTTTGTTTTAGATCTCGCAACATGACTTGGTACCATGGTTACGCCCCCCCCCCTCCCCCCCCCCCCCCCCTTTCTTGACCTTTTGTCAACGGGAGAAGCCAGGACTGGGTTGTCCGATCCGAGCATTGATCGAAGAAAAATACAGACGTTTCGGTGAGAAAGTGTTGTCTTGGAGAAAGTCTTCTTTGTGCTCCGGATGCAGAATACATCCAGTGATGGATCGGGACGCCATGTTTGTTTTCTCCTTCCAACCACAAAATTCCAATAAGCGGTGCTAATTAAACACAGTGGAAGTAATTAAAAAATGTGTGCATGTGCTTCGGGCTCCCTACATATCTCCCAAGGATAGGCGATAAATGTTAAGGACTGGACTTATATTTTTACTTTTAAGTACTTTTTCAGGACGCAATCACATTGCCATTGCTTTCCCCCCAAAGCCCTCTGAGCAAAAATTGGCATTGAATATATTTAGTATGCAAAAAAATAAAAGAGGCTATGCTACGTGCTTAATTTAATCTAATGCAATTAGATTAGAAAAAAAATCCATCTTGTCTTTAAAGTCATACTTTCTGTCACCCAAAACAAAACATTTGGTCTGAGCAGCTCATACCAACCTGATTTATTTGGTCATAAAAAAATACATCATATAATGTTTCATCCTGCAAACTCTCTCTGGTCCAAGACGGCTTCATGGCAGTGATTCACAGCGGGGGGGACGCTGGGGGGGCGCTGGGGGGACGCTGGGGGGACGCTGGGGGGACGCTGGGGGGACGCTGGGGGGACGTGAGCAGCTTCCAGAGCGTACCTGGAAAGATTTAGATTTTGCTTTGTCATACTTGCAAAACAAAAAATACGACATCAAATGATAAAGATGTTGATTGTTGCTGATCAATAAAGTAAAGACCAGAACTAGATGTACATCTTCTTCGATTTTAAATGCCTAGTCCACTACAATATTAATAATGATGCTGAATTATAATTGTATAATATCAGTTCAAAGGAGAACAATATAATTGACTTTAAACCACTTTGAGTGATTATTATTAAAATGGCCCATCTGGCGGTAATAAAGTTTATATTATCTTACTATTATTATACATGCGTTGACCACAGTGTCTCTGGTAATTGTGGTTGATCTTTTTAATATCATTTGTAATTATATAATTTTCATATATGCACCGAGAACGGCTGTCAACCATTTTCAATTTGGTGCAATCTAATCAAAGCCCAAGGATCAAATCACATTCCTCCTGTTTTGTTCTGCGTTAATATCCTGTTTTACTAATGAAATATTAATTCAATATTCATTTTAATTAATATTAAGGACGTAAGATGTGCTCGAAATGCCAATTGACATTGCCTTTAAGATATTAATGTATTTGTTAATGCAGGGTAACGTGTTCGATCCCTTGGCTCTTCCTGACGAGTGGGTTGAGGTGTCCTTGAGCAACAGTTGAACACTTTCTGTTCTTGCCGACCTTGATGATTATCTGCATGATAGCGTGACAGTAAATACATCATTTTTATTGTACAGCCTGGTGCTTTGAGTCTGCCGTGGCTATTATGCAATGGATTTTGTTCATTTCTTTATTATATATGGATATTAAAATATGTTATCTGTATCATTATTAATTTCAAATAAACCAAAACTGTCGTTTTAAAATGTTACGGAGGAGATATCGACCAATGATTGGAAATAGATTTGATAGATGGTTTTGTTACATCAGTCAATCATGAGATAGCAGTAGCAGAAGCAGTGGCTTTAACTCACAGGCTGAAAGTCTGAACCCGATGTGGCCAAACTCCAGAACAGGTTCAAGGTTACTCCCAAGGTCATCGGCTAATCCTAGCAGCACTTCACCGAACCCCACGAAAACCCATCTGTTTTCTTACACTCACAGAGCTCTGCCACACTTTCTCCTTGGTTCCAAGAAGAGATTTTTTTCCCTGTGTGGTGAGACTTGTGCGTGTGTGTGTGTGTGTGTGTGACTCTTTGCTCTTTACCGAGCATCCCTCTGGGGTCACTGACATGAAGCAGTAGCCCTGCAGCAATGTGAGCAGGGCAAAACCTCTAAGTATGAATAAAACACCATGAAACAGCAGACCCCTGCTGTGCTGGGGTGCAGGCGGGGCACAGCCAGCTGAAAGTTTCTATTGGTGTATGTGTGTGTGTTGAATGTGGATACATGTGCACGTGTTAATGTGTAGCATATATGTGTGTGTGTGTGTGTGTGTGTGTGTGTGTTCATGTGTGTGTGTGTGTATGTGTTCATGTGTGTGTGTGTGTGTGTGTGCGATACACTCTAAGACATTCTTTCGATCTTCCAGACTGCTGTGGTTTAGTGTGCAAGGTGGCATGTTTCTTTACCCCCCCATGGTTTCTTTTAGTCCCTCTTTAAGTCCTCCCCTTCCCTGTAAGTACATGCATCACTACGTGCACAACCACATGCATCCCTGCAGGCCTGTGTCACAACATACATTTCATCACTACATGCATAACTGCATGCCTGCGTCACTACATGCATTTCATCACTACATGCATAACTGCATGCCTGCGTCACTACATGCATTACATCACTGCATGCATGACTGCATGCCTGCATCACTACATGCATAACTACATGCATCACACATGCAATACTACATGCA
>JAOPHQ010005512.1:17500-20000 GCA_030340625.1 Merluccius polli | reverse complement strand
ATGCCCCGGCCTGCACTTTTCTTTTTTTTTCCTCCAGATGTAAGAAAACACGTCTGTTTGGTTCAGACCCCGAGAAATGTCACGTCATGATTTTAACAGTGACAACGAAAATTCCCACTAACAGTGAATCATCGCAATAACTGTCAAAAAAATAATTTACAATACAGCAATACCATTTTTTTCCCCCATTGATCCGATTGGTCGACGTCAGCCTGTGATAGACGGTGACAGACAGATGGTTCCTCCGATCCCCTGCCAAGTATTTTCTTAAAGCGCGCGCAATTCCCAAACACTTTCCGCGGACGACTTCCCAGATGGTTGTGTGTAACAAACACGAACCATCTGGCGCGTCAGGTTATGTATTTTCTGCTTTGACACCCCGATGTCCGGTGTTAATAACCGTCTTACCTTATCTTCTATATCTTCGCACGATCCCGGCCGACTCTAGTTCTCTACTTAAACAGAGGATCGCCTCGTTTCCTGTCACAGTCTTTTCACATTAAGACTACTCGGGATAACAACTTAACACAACCGCGTGTTTTATTGTTATTCTATTATTGTATGCTGCCGCCGCTGCTGCTGTCTCGGCAATATATATTAAATCTCAATGATGAATCTCGCTGTCCCGGTTAAATAAAGGTTAAATAACTCCAAAGTGTTACATTAATCATAAAATATACAACTCAATGCACACATAATGTAGTCCATTACCCAAGACCTTCACACTCCTCCTTCGGTAGACCCGATGAGGATGAAGACGAGGTAAGGGGAGGGGGGGGGGATGGGGGTGGGGGGGGGGGGTTGGTGGGTGGGGGGGGGGGGTTGGTGGGTGGGGGGGGTGGGGGGGTGATGGGGTGGAGGGGGGGGGGGGGTGGTGGTGGAGGGGGGGGGGGGGGTGGTGGTGGGGGGGGAGGTCCCAGATGTTGCGATGGCCCTGCAGCAGAGATACTGTCAGCCTCGCTGAGCGGCAGCCGGATGAGGGATGGAACAGGAAGTCGTGACGGCGCTCAGTTGAGGGCATGTGGTGGCGGCGCGCTGCGTTTGTTGTGTTGTTCATGTGTGTGTGTCTTTGTGTGTGTGTGTGTGTGTGTGCCTGCATGTGTGTGTTTGTGTGCACGTGTGTGTGTTTTTGTGCACACGTGTGTGTGTGTGTGTCTGTGTGTGTGTCTTTGTGTTTGTCTGTGTCTGTGTGTGTGTCTTTGTGTTTGTGTGCCTCTGTCTGTGAATGTGTGTTTGTGTGCACGTGTGTGTGTGTGTGTGTGTGTTTGTGCGCACGTGTGTGTGTGTGTGTGTGTGTCTGGAAACAGAAGCTCAGGAGTTGGACAGAAGGGGTTGAGGTGGTGACATGTGAAGACATGATCAGATATGAAGGTTGCTTGTAAGCACATCACCATCCCGGTATACAGCTTATATGTGTGTGTGTGTGTGTGTGTGTGTGTGTGTGTGTGTGTGTGTGTGTACACGTGCGGGTGTGTGTGTGTGTGTGCACTTACTCTGTCTATAGGCCCAGGTGTAGATATATACTCACAGGCAGATATTGTCTATCGTAACATAGCGATCTCAAACACCGTCAGCGCCGGCCGTCCCATGATCCTTTGCGACATGCGCTACATCGCATCCCTATAAGTCAATGGGTGGGGGCGCCGCTCACTCACGTGGGCACCGGGGGTCACTCCCAACCGTCCGGGGCACCTTGAGACCGTCCCTGCACACTGCGAAATCCCCCCCACATCCAGTTCCCCTCTATATCCGCGCCAGCCGATCCACTAATGAGGCAAAAAAAAGAAAATGTCGGCCCAGGACCAGCTGGGAGCCCCGCCGACGTGGCGGCGGTCTTTTAGGGAGAGACAGGTGGAAAACATGGCCCCCATATGGAGGCGATCACCGCGAGAGGAATGAGAATGAACCGACTCAGACTCAGACTCAGACTCAGACTCAGAGTTTTATTGTCATTCAACCACAACAGTTTCCCAGGTCTCGGTTAACGTTACTGAGAGAGAAAAAAAAGGTAACACTGTACAATAAGGTACGCAAAAAGTGGGTAGTTACTGAGGAACGAATGAGTAACGAATGATGAACGACCAGAGCCCTAACTGGGGCCCTAACAGGGGCCCTAACTGGGGCCCTAACAGGGGCCCTAACAGGGGCCCTAACAGGGCCCTAACTGGGCCCTAACTGGGGCCCTAACAGGGCCCTAAGTGACAGTTACTCAGTAACTACTGAGGAGTTACTGGTAAACAGACTAGGGACTACTGTATTCGTTACTGAGTAACGAATGATGAACAACCAGGGCCCTAACTGGGGCCCTAACTGGGGCCCTAAGTGACAGTGACTGAGTAACTGTCACTTAGGGCCCTGTTAGGGCCCCAGTTAGGGCCCTGGTCGTTCATCATTCGTTACTCATTCGTTCCTCAGTAACTACCCACTTTTTGCGTACCTTATTGTAAAGTGTTACCAAAAAAAAAAGTCTCCTCATGGGGTCTCCTCATGGGGTCTCCTC
>JAOPHQ010005512.1:0-15000 GCA_030340625.1 Merluccius polli | reverse complement strand
ATACACACACACACCCCTGATACACACACACACCCCTGATACACACACACACCCCTGATACACACACACACCCCTGATACACACACACACCCCTGATACACACACACCCCCCTGATACACACACACCCCAGGCTCCCCGCTGTGAATATTATCTTCCTGGTGACCTTTGCACAAAAGGTCACACTTATACTTTCCCGCAGATAAACCCGCAGAATGTATTTCCGTTCAGCACCTCAGCGGCGGGTCTATATGTCATGGGTGTGTATGTATGTATGTATGTAAGTATGTGTCCTACATGTTCAAATCAGTTGGCTGGGTTTTTTTTTTTTTTAAATCTTGTACGTTTGCATGTTTATTACACACGCGTGTAGATAGAGCTCAAGGGGACAACGTTAACATGGTAAACAAAAGCAGCCGGGTCAGGACTCGCCCTTGAAACGCGTCCAAATCGGCGTTGAGGTCAAGATACGCGCAAAACCACGTTTGAGCCACCGAACGTGAGGGTCAAAAAAAAAAATCGCTCGGCAGCGTCTGAACGCCGACGCAGACGGGCCGCTGTGAGTCCATCTATCTTCACCCCCCCCCGCCGTGTCTCCGTGATGGATGCCTCCTTGTGTTCCTGCTTAAACGCGGGAGTAGCGGTCGACTGCACGCAGCTCTGCAACGCAACACAACTGCAAACACACAAAATGACCGCGTCACAGCAGCATCAACCCAATAGTCTTTTCCCTTGTGTTGTGCGCTATACTTGCCTCGGAGCAAGGCATCGACACCACGGCCAGGGTCGGGGGGGGTTGATTTCCACCCAGGCTCAGGAAATGTGTGCGCTCACGGCGTTGTAAGCCGCCGCCGAGGATCAGAGCGTCCGCTAAATCGGCGGTTCGCCGGCGGTCTCGCCTCAGGACCCCCACATGTCATTACCCATCGGTCATTAAGTCGCCTCCAATATCCAGTAATCGTCAATGCCTTCGTGTAGCTGTTCAAAACATGGAGGAGCGAGCAAAAAAGCTGCGACAGTTAAACGGCTAAACTGGATGAAATAGTGAGCCATTGAAACATGAGTTAATTCACGGGTGTCTTTCGAAAGATTAAGATTTTGGCGTGCGCTCTGCCAAAATCACGTGCTGGACATATCTGTACGCGTTGAATATCTTATCGTATCGAGATACGATAAGATATCTTCTAGGGTGTGTGAGCGCACGGTCCGTGTTTCACACGTGTGTGTGTGTGTGTGTGTGTGTGTGTGCGTAAATCTCAGATACAGTGTGCGGCGTAACACGAGAAGACGGCTCTGCGCTTCGCTCTGGCGAACCCGCCGTCTCGTCGTCGTTACGGGAGAACGACGACAGCTCCCCAATTCATCAAGCGTAAAAAAAAAATGAACTTAATGAGAAAAACCGACGAGTTTGCAAAGGCGGCAAGCAAAGGCGGCAAGCGAAGACATGCTTTCTGACTGCGGTGACGGTCCTCCCTCAGTTTGGATCCATAATCACAATGTAACACACCCTAATTCAAAGACATATGAACCCTCTTTCACTTCCTGAATAATTCAGGGACATTTCCTGCTTGTAAATGTAATCAAACGAAGCTGTAATTATACCCTCCAGAAGACCTTTTCCAACACGCACCTTCCAGGCACTTTGTGGGGAATTTGCATGTATAATTGCGCTCCCACCCCCCTTCCCCTTCCCCTTCCCCTTCCCCTATGCTCGGCTGATTCGCAAAATGGTGGTAAACAAAACATTGGCGAGTGGCTCTGATGGAAAATCGATGGGGAATGCTCCTGTATTTAATCACCTGATGCTTTGATCAGAGGCCTGCGATCATTACCCCCCCCACCCCACCAGCCCCCACTGGCCGAGAGACAGAGAGGGACAGAGAGAGAGAGAGAGAGAGAGAGAGAGACAGACAGACAGACAGACAGAGAGGCAAGGCAAGGCAGCTTTATTTATATAGCGCATTTCATACACAATGGCAACTCAATGCGCTTTACATGAAACAAACATTTAACAGTAAGAATTGAAATAAAAATGTTAAAAAAAATAAAAACAATAAAATACTATAATAGAGCAGCATAAAATAGTGATTTAATATATATATATATATATATATATATATATATATATATATATATATATATGTGTGTGTGTGTGTGTGTGTGTGTGTGTGTGTTTCTCTATCTACTAGTTTATTCACATAGTTATTTCTGTTTTATTTCTTATTTCCATGCTTTGGCAACACTTTTTTTCATTTAAAAGTCAATTCAATAAAGACTTATTGAATTGACTGGAATGAATAAGAGCGAGAGAGAGAGAGAGAGAGAGAGAGAGAGACAGAGAGAGAGAGAGACAGAGAGACAGAGAGAGAGACAGAGAGACAGACTCTTCTGCGAGTCATTCCCGCTACTCGCTAGGTGACATGCTAAAGCTAGGTGAGTCCTGTTCCCTTTCTATAAAGCATGGCGGCTCAAACCGCCCCACAGCTGGGTCTAATGCCGGCGCACAATTCAGTCACACCGCGTCTGAGGAAAAGAAACGTTAGCCCCAAACAAACTACAGGTAGTTTAGCTAGCGACCGGAGGAAGTGGCACACCTCCACCCCAGGGGACGCCAAGAAGTAGCTTCTCCAAGTCAGCCTGCTGACGCTGGACCGTTTTCCAGTGGTTGCACAACAAATGGCAACGTACAAATGAATGTAAATAAATAGCCAGATCATTGAATTAATATAATGCTAACCTGTGATGAAGTACGCTAGCTGCTAGTGTGTGTGTGTGTGTGTGTGTGTGTGTGTGTGTGTGTGTGGCCTAGCACTATGTGCAGGCAGCCAGGACGGCCTATATTATATTTTGAACCTTATTATTTATTAATAAAAAACGATTTCAATTGAGGTTTGTCTATTACTTTCACATCGCCATAGTCGGGGGCCGTTTAATAAGCGGAGGGCTGTTGTCTGGAAAGCGGCCCTTAGCTGTGATCTGATAACCACATATACCGCGGCGTGTCGTGAGCTACCGCTTGACTTTATATTATTATTTAGGGTTGGAGTAAGCTTTTACCAAACCCTCATGGTGGATGGTGTCGTCTTCACGCCTGTGTGGAGCAACACGTTGGTGCACATGAAGCGGGACACGTCTGTGTGTGAACTCCTACTTCCCAAAGCAACAAGCTCATGCCTCGGGTCTTCTTCCTCATCTTCCTCTTCATCCTTATTTAAACTAATTAAAGAGAGGAACCGGCTCCACTTCCACCGCCAAATCCCTCGATCTTGGTATTTTCCAGATCCAGGTCAATGCCTTTTTCCCTCGCTGTAACTCGACGCTAACCGAATCAAAATGAAGATCATACCAACGGCCCCGGACCAGTCATCCAGTACCTGGGGCGCAGATAGGGCCAGGAAGTGACCGTCTGCTTCTGCTCTCCTGGCCTACTTTACCTTCAAGGACCCAAATATGTTAGGATTGGTAATTGAATTTGTTGGTGACTGATAAAGACGAGAAAAGATAAGAGGGTAAGTTGATTGGTAAAGAGGATCATTTTCTATTTGTTATATGTGTATTATGTGTATATGTTGTTTTTAGGTTTTTTTCCACTTTTTTCTGCAATATAATATCATTTTTTTCTTTATGTACGTATGTCTGTCCTTCAATTTTCTCGACAACCGTTCTTTCGACCGACAAACGGCCCTGTACTGGCAGGTGTATGGCTGAGGACCCGACGAAGCACAGTGCAGTGTGTGAAGCTGTTTGTTGGATGAGCGGTTCTCCAATACCGGAGGCCAAGCAATCGGCCCCTTCACAAAAGGCACGTTGTGAAGGTTTTGAATGGGCGCCGCGCTAGTATAATATAATTTACTATTAAAATAAAACTCTTTGTTCCCAGCGAGTCCCGCGGTTTTGCCATTCACAGTCGCTGTCCGCATTACAGAGCGTCTGCAACAACATTGTGCTTTCTACATCCTGTAGAGAGCAACATCAACTATCACCTCACAAGCGGGACTTAGTCACGCCGCTGCTGGATGCAAAACACACATTAAGGAGCCCTTTGTTCATCACACGTCACAAATTCAACACACTTTTTCCGTGCACAGCATAAAGCGAGCGTAGCTCCAGCGCAGTCTCAGAAACGATCGGCCCTCTGACAGTGCGGCCGGTGCGGCGCTGCTGCTGCTGCTGATTATTTACATCGTGTTTTCATCACACCCCCCCAACGCTGTCTGCTCTCCACAGCAGCCCTCGCATGGCAGCTGACAAGGAAAGAGACATTTAGCGTGTTGACACGTTGCTTCACCGCTGCACACTTTGATTATCGTCCAACGAAACACACAAATACACGACAAGCACGCCGAGCGGCCCTGTTGCTGCGGTCAGCAGAATCACAACACAAACGCTTTGGGTGAAGCGTCCGGCCGGGGCGCGTTGTGCTGAGCAACGCAGCGCGTGTCTGGCCGCAGGGGGCCACCTCGACCCCCCTGGCCAGAGGGCAGCGCCTACGCCTCCTCCACCTGCCAGCTCCCATTAGAGGTTTGCCGGCCTGTCTGTGTGTGGCGAACACGAATGGCTACAAGCCTTATTATCAGCTGCACTTGACCAAAAAACGTGTTGCCACTCAACGAACCTGCAGAATAGAAAGAAAACAACGAACTATACGCTCGTTACCAGGTGTAGGCTACAGGAAACGGGTGGGGGGTAAAGATGGTGTTTATTGCCCAACACCATTAGAGATGAAATAGGGGAGCATGTTGTTAATTGGGGGAGTAAATACAATCAGAAAGACAACGCAGTAATAGGTTTAGGATCCCACACACATTCAGCAGAGACTCGGGGAATTAAACGAGATGACGACTCTAATTACAGTCGTCTGTTGTCTTATTTATTTTCTTCTTCTGTTCGTATCTTAGTCTGTGACTGGAAAATGATTCAGACGTGGGAACAAAATAAATAAAAAAGTATGACGAGAGTTGCATGAGCCACTTTGAAAACATTCCTCCAGGATCTGGACAAACATGATTTGTGTATTTTCTGTGTATTTTTCTAAAACATCCTCAGTGCATTGCAATCATCGCTGTATGGATCTTCCTATCTTCCTATCTGTAGGTAACGATGTGTTCAATTAGCCCAGTGAGACACTAATCGATTTAGCGTATTTCGGAATAGGCTACCGGAAAACAAGGAAACCAATTTCAACGCAAAAGCAGTTGATGAAACAAAACCCACGATGTGCTCATGTGAAAAAATAAGCTGTTCCCATAATAGTAAAGTAAAGTTTTACCCTCTTCCAAATGGACGATGATTCATCACGCCTAACACATTCCCATCTGAGGTCACTGATCGCAGCCCGGAGCAATTACACAACCCACAACCCCTATAAATCATAACCTATGGCATATTTAAGGTGTTACTGCGCTTTAATGAAATATTCAAACACAACCAGGCCACTTCAGAGACCGGGCGCAGGTAAATCTGTAATGATGACATTACAGCCTGGGAGAAATGAATGGGACTCACTGGGCAGCACATGAATCTCTGTGTGACAGACGAGGCCTGAATGTGGGTCAGAACGGCAGGTCCTGTTGGTGGGTTGGTGGGCTGCGTTGTTGGTTGGCGGTTTGGGTAGTCGGTTGGTGGGTTTGGTCGGTTAGTCATTTGGTCGTTTGCTCGTTTGCTTGGCTGCTGGGATGGCAACACGACTGGGCTGAGATTCAGCGCCCTGGGCCATGAACAAATGCTCTTCCCCTGTGAAATGGCACTCGCTGTGCCATTTACTTCATTAGCTCTTCCCAGTACAGTGCTAGCGATGTTGTTGTTGTGTTTTTTAAGCCACTATGGTGGAGAGGCAGACTCAAACAAGGAGAGCGATCGACTCTCGCTATATTGATCTCCTAACCGCTGTGCCGCACCGTGCCTTCTTTTGGTCTGAAGCAGTTATTAGCCTCCAGCTGCTCACGAAGGTCGGTCGGAGGCTAGAAAGGGAAGAAGAAGAAGAAAAGGAAAATCTGCCAGCAAAATAATAATAATAATAAAAGTCTTAATAAGATGAACTAATAAGTGCCTCATGCATTAAACATGAACCTGCCTAATTTGGATTGTGTCTTCCCTAAGAGTTTGGCGCTTTGAAAAGAACTCATTCATATTGTAATCACACTGGAGGTTCAATTAATCATCGCCCGGTGTAAGGGTGAAAATGATGAATATTCATCTGCCGAGGAAAGCAGAATCCTGCGCGGGGCTCCTTGCGTTGTGTTGAATCATATTTTACCCTTTTCTCCTCCTCCAGCTGTACTCTCAGAGGACCCAACAACTAGGGATGCACCCATCACGGTTTTTTGAGGCAGATACTAGTGGCGGCGCCAGATAGGGGCGTCTGGCGCAGCGCCCTGGCTCTGATTGGATTCCCCCCCCCAAAAAAACCCAAAAGATATATATATATATATATATATATATATATATATATATATATATATATACATAAATGACTTAACAATTTTTTTTTCAAATTAAATAAAAATTTCAACACAAAAAAAACACATTTGTGTTGAAAACGCTCTTAAAAGTGTTTTTTGTGTGTGTGTGGGTGTTACCATTTAAAGAACTGTGTAAAGCAAATTCTGAGATGTGTTTCTAAACATGTTACACACGTTAGAAAGTCATGGCTGAAAACATGTGAAAAGGCCGTTTAACCGTTTAATGTTGAATTGTAGAGTTAGACCGTTTTTCTGTTTTTCACCATTTTCGCACTCAGGATTTTCTGGGCGGAGCTTAAAGGGTACATGATGACGTAATGCGCTTCCCCTTAGCATCGCCCCGCCCCTAACAACCAGAGCGCAGTTGCATCACTGCTTGTCACGCTCCATCGCGAGTTTGACAGTTATTATTTGACAGTTATTAGTTTGACAGTTATTAGTTTGACAGTTATTATTTGACAGAAGAGAGGCTCTGCCCCCCCCCTGTGCATGAATGGGCGTAGTTTAGCGCCTTCAGTGGACACGCCCCCAGCGTCTCAGAGCTGAGAATAATGCTTATTTTTTCACAATTTTGATTCCTAATGGTATATACTTGGCGACATTTTGAATCATTCAAATTGGGCTGGGTGGTTAATAACACATTTTTCTACAGTGTCACAAACTCTAAACATATTTACTTTTGGTTCACACAGACTTTAATCATACAAGACTTGCTTCGAATTTGAATTAATTTCAGCTCTCCAGCTCTCAGTACACACACACCACTGGTAGTCTGGCCTCGGCGAGGGTGACTCCCTCACAGCAACCGACGCACACATTGAAAAGTAATTCATACTAGCAGGTCAACAAAGATATCCGTTGTTATGGCACGGTTAAGATGGGCGCCCTGTCTACTGCAAAACAGAAAAAGGTACAAATAAAGCAATGTGAACCTGAACCCGAACCCGGATCCTGATAGTTTGGAGCAGAGCCGGCAAATCGCTGGATTGACGTTGGCAAACAACTCCTCAGGAGTCTGAGCAGACCTCCTCCAGGAGCCGGCTGACCGCGCCTGACATCCACCCTCCCACGCTGTTTTGGAATAACAAAAGTGAAGCGCTGCATGTTTCAACTGCGTGCAGCCATGTGTGGGTATAATAACAACATGCAGAACGCAGCGGCGCTACTTCATCGCACGCCGAACGTTCAGTATGGACCAACCAATCAAATCACGCAGTGAAGCAGCAATGACATGCGGCCATACGTAAACAGGTGGAAATATTGAACAATGAACAATAGAATTTGGTAATTTTGTTTTGTTACATTCGGCCGGTCCGATTTCATAGGATATCTATACATCTATATTTTTATTCCATAAATATTTGCTACAGGAGAGCCGACTGCAATGATGCACGTCGCAAAATGTCACCGTTTTCAGCCTCATTTAAAATAGGATTTCACTGTAAAAATGTTATACAGTATCAAGCATTTCAAATGGCTCCCATAATAACATGTGTTCGGCCTCAGATTGTAATGTGCTCTACATTTGACAGATTTCTAGGCTTTTTTTTTTTTGGAGCTTGTCACAAAACGGCGTTTAAACCTTCGTAAGGAACATCCTTAATTAAGGGATTTATTAACTGTTTGATTCGTAAGGAACATCCCTAATTAAGAGATGTATTAACTGTTTGATTCATAAGGAACATCCCTAATTAAGAGATTTATTAACTGTTTGATTCATAAGGAACATCCCTGATTAAGAGATTTATTAACTGTTTGATTCGTAAGGAACATCCCTAATTAAGAGATTTATTAACTGTTTGATTCATAAGGAACATCCCTAATTAAGAGATGTATTAACTGTTTGATTCGTAAGGAACATCCATAATTAAGGGATTTATTAACTGTTTGATTCGTAAGGAACATCCATAATTAAGAGATTTATTAACTGTTTGATTAACAAACTTGATCTGCCAATGGACTTTTTTCCTCCTGTGATGTGGCGTAGGCCTATTACCCAAGTAGACAACCGCGTTGCATCGCATATGCCGTCACTTTAAAGGCTGCAGGTCTTGTGTGTTAGGATTTTAAGTAGTAGGAAACCAGTTGATGAATGTATCATTGGGATTACGGCAGAATGTTTTAATTATTTCACCGGGGGTCCATTGGTTATAAAGTCTAGGTTTCAAGAAAGCTTTGCTTCACATTGTAGGAACTATTGACATGTAAGTACTGTGTAACGCTTCTGTTATGCCATTTAGAGACAGGAAATCACTCTCACTTCGTCTTTCATTAAAGCAGCTGAGTAGCCAGTTAGTTTCACATAAAGCAGAAGGAATTAGCGGGAAACAGCCTCGTCCTCTGAGGTTGTAGATAATTAAATAGTTTCAACTAACATGGGGATGTGTGAATATCGAGTCATGTGGTCGGCTCCTTGCGTTGATCGATCGGTGCATCCCTACCGACAACACAGAGCTCTCAAGGTAGCTTCCTCTATATCAGAGGAACATGATGGGGTTCCCACATGTTCAGAGAAGAAAACTTTTGAAAATAGGGTGATTCTATTTCTGTCCACGCCGTCAGGGCGACGCTGAAGCATCTGAAACATGCGAGCTGCATTATTCATTACTCTGTGTTCGCCAATGTGTGGACGGCTGAGAGTGACAGCAGTTCTTAGGGGACCTTAAGCCCATGGATGCCCACAGCGGTGGCTCTCTGAAGAGGAGGTGGAGGAGGAGTGAGATGCCAGGTATACCCAATAGCCTTCTTCTTTTATGAGACAGCCGCCAATGAATTATTTCACAGGCTCAATAAGACACCTGCTCCTGCAGTGCCTCTCTCTCTGTCTCTCTCTCTCTCTGTCTCTCTCTCTCTCTCTCTCTCCAGTGACATCGAAGGCAGGCTTTATCCAGGGGTGACAGCATGATACCTGCAGCACAAGGGGAACTCACATTGTATTACAAAAGTCTAGGATCACAAACAGGCCGTCTTCCCATGTGTAGGAATTTCACCGATGACATTTTTTTTAATGAAACAACAATGGCAGTAGCCATTATTGCACATTTCAGTGCAAATTTTGGAGATGCCCTTGATTATGGAGAGTGTGGAGAGAGGAGATTCAGGGAATAATCTTGGACAAGCTGGTGGGTTCTCTGTCAACTTTATGCAAAGAAGCACAACCTTCGTTCGTCTGAAAAAGGTTTTTTTGTTTCAGGATGTTGACGTCGAGTAACACTGTGTCTATATAAACAAGTCAATTGCCTCTCGATTCAAGAGATAAAAACATATCTGTGACACCAAACAAACCACAAAGGGGAACCACACTGGAATTATGAATTCATTCATCAAGTCAGAGCCCTGGCACTGCTGCGACTCGAGACACGAGATGCTGAGAGTTTGTTTGCTAAGTTTGATAGCCTGTCAAAGTGTGTCAAAGTTTGTCAAGTGTGTTGAAGTTTGTTGGAGGCTGGCGAGTTTATCTGGTCAGACGAAAGTGAATGAGAGAATGCGAATAACACGATGGGGAAGAAGACTGCTGGAGTTGGAGTGCTATTGCTGCTGATTACATCCAGTGTTTGCACTCAATATGACCACAGCACCGTGCGTCCCGGGGGAAGGGACCAGGGGCTGCGGGTCTACTGCAGGGAAAGGCTGCTGTCCACCGGAGCCAACCAGGCCAGACTATGGGAACATTTTCTTTACATTTTCTGCGCTGTATATATCCCGCCTAGTGGGAACGCATCCAAGGCTGCCTCACGTGTAGTGGACCGTGTTCATCAGCCGTTAAAAAACAAGCCTGGTGCACTGATTTTTGTACTAGGGGATCAATCGTTGCAAGATGGATTACGCTCTTGCAGGGTTCCAGCAATATACCAATAATAGCACACGGAAAAATAAGATACTGGACAAATGCTATGGCAACATTTAGGGTGCATATGCTGCTAAGATCAGACCCGCCCTTTCAAATTCGGATCATAACACCATCCAACTAATTCCCACCTTCAGGTCCGCCCTCAAAAGAAACAGACCTGTCTCAAACACCTTCAGCGTCTGGCAGGATAAGAATAAGGAGGTAAGTATGTGGTTGCTTCCTGGCCACATATTAGGATGCTTTCCAACAAGACAATATGATTGACAGTATTGCGGAGGCGATCACAGGGTACATTCATTTTTGTGTGGACACTGGTACAGTGTCAAAAAAAAAATCTGATATTTTTTTAAGGAAAAAAAGGGACATTTAAATTTTGCCTATTCTTATTATGGTAAATGTGGTACTGCATTAAAAGATTGGGCAGTATATGCCTAATGGTTTACTATGTGTTTTAAGCTTTGGTAAACTAGCCAAAAACTATCCAAAGTAGCTACTGGATTTAGGAATCGTTCTGTATTGTATTGATAGCCTATTGTTTATAAACATATTGTTTATGATCATATTGTTGATGATCGGTCGTTCCTGCTTCTGGTATAAAGTCGATAGATAGACCCCCGTGTAGTGAGGTCATGTCCCAGCCTATCAGATAGACACAAGACTAATTACTGTCTACAAATTAATATTCATCAGAAAGCTATAACATTTGCCATTTAAAAATCAGATTTTTGTTTTTTTAAAAGGGACATTTCTGGGTACAGCTCCAGCCGGGGAAAGGCCACCAGAAACTGGGTCTGTCCCCAGAAAAAGGGGACCTCTGGTCGCTCTACACTGTAGTGCCAAAAAAGACCATTAGGATATATCCAAACAACAGTTACATGTGACGTAACACAGGATAGAACAGTAATCGATCCAAGTGCTGTGGCCAAGGTTTGTAGAGCTGAACATTAAGGCCGGTGGGCCAGACTAATAACTGTCAAACCAGACAATATTTCTGCTCTTCTTCTTAAAACATTTGCTGATGAGTTGACCCCAGCCTGGAGACCTCACTTGATACATGTACCATTCCTACAAAATCATCATCCATCCGTCATCCTTCCTGTTCCAAAAAACCTTGTCCGCAGGAAAATAATGATTTTAATCAATAATGATGAAATCACTTCAACACATTATGGTGGGGAAGCTACGAAGGGATGTACAACATCTCTTAGACCCCGACCAATTTCCTTATAATGATGGTAGAGGCACTGATGATGCTCTACACACTACCTCTCACTTTATCCTAAAGCACCTTGGAAATCCCACAGCTTGTGCTAGACTAATGTTTATGGACTTTAGCTCAGCATGTAATACCATACTCCCTCAGACCTTGTTAAACAAGCTGTAACAGATGGAGGTGAACCCCTATGTAATCATGCATGGTGCCATGCATTTCTCATAGGAAGACAACAGCAGGTGAAAGTCAACTCAATGCTCTCTGACTTACAGGTTATAAGTAAGTGTTGCTCCTCAAGGCTCAGGGTCCACAGAGTGGACAAAAGCATTATTTATTGTCCTCCAGGGCAGCCATTTAATCGATTATTCGTTATGGCATCACAACATGAGTTGGTAACCTGTCCGTTAAACTCAAATCACAACTCCAAAACCTGATCGGAAGGGCTGGAAAAATAATTGATATGCTGCCGCCATCTTCTCTCCAGGAGATATTTGAGGAGACCGTGAGGAAGAAGGGCCTTCAAATCACCTGCGACCCAAACCACACCCTTCATAATGATTATGGGTAGAGGTTACCAAACTGTAAGTTGAACAGATAAACATTTGCAATATCCCTGGTGTGTGTGTTTTACTGAATGTTTACTGTATTTTGATTGTACATGTATACAGATATATTGTGTGTATATGGAGAGGCTGTGTACTGCTACATCGCCTGTGTTTTCTCGAATGCCCTGTGTTTTCTCGAATGATTGAGCGTTGATCCACCGGCGTTGATCCATCCAGGCTACGGCTCCTGATGCTGAGGAAAGGAAAAACTAAACTAAACATGCATGGAGTGGAAAAGTTCTCCACCACGACTTCTTCATGTAAAGGGGATGGGGGTCCATGTGTATCTCTATACCCCAGAGTGTCTGATTGGCTCCCTGAGTTATGGTTCCTGCACATGAGACACCTGGTGAGGAGGAGTTCAGCTGCCAGGAGCAGAGCTTTGAACACCCAGGGGAGAGAGAGAGAGAAAGAGAGAGAGAGAGAGAGAGAGAGAGAGAGAGAGGATATATAGGGAGAGAGAGAGAGAAGCTATATAATTTTAAAAAAATTGTCTAGCTGATTGTGCGTGTAGTCTAATATGCCAGCATGTGTACATGGGTCTGTTGTATACACATATGTAGTTGTATGTAGTGTGTGTTAATTCCTGTGTGTTTGTGTCAATGTAGAAGTAGAAGTATGCCAGCGGGTCAGCAGATTTGCTTGTACAAATATGTGTGCATTTCTGCATGTGTATGTGCGTATGCTTGTGTGTTTATTTGTCTGTATGTCAGTGTATTTTTTGTGTGCAATCTTGTCTGCATTTGCACATACATGTATCTGCATGTGTGTATCTGCTTGTGTGGGTGTGTGCATTTGTATTTGTTTGTGAGTGCGTCTGCTTGTTTGCTCATGTGTGTGTGTGTGTGTGTGTGCTTGTTTGCACGTGTGTGTGTGTGTGTGTGTGTGTGTGCATTTTGCACGTGTGTGTGTGTGCTTGTTTGCACATGTGTGTGTGTGTGGGTGATGGAGGGTACACAACAACAGCAGGCCAAGGGCGGTGCATCACTCTAAGTAACAGTGCTCCAGGCAGGCAGCCCAGAGAGAGAGAGACTGACAAATGCATCACAAGCTCTTTTCCCAGAATCCACACATGGAAAGTTTTTGCTCTGAAGGCAAGGATGAATCAGTGGTGGGACGGACGTCAGCGCTTGAAGGACCCCCACATCACAGACATCGCCTCTGACGCCACCACCATCACCACCTCCACTACCATCACCTCCACCGTCATCACCACCACTATCAGAACCATCAGTATCACCACCCTCACCACCTCCACTACCATTAGCACCACCATCACCACTTCCACTACCATCAGCACCACCATCACCACCTCCACTACCATCACCTCCACCATCATCACCATCACTATCAGAACCATCAGTATCACCACCATCACCACCTCCATCACCATCACCTCCACCGTCATCACCATCACTATCAGAACCATCAGTATCACTACCATCACCACCTCCACTACCATCACCTCCATCACTATCACCTCCACAGTCATCACCATCACTATCAGAACCATCAGTATCACCACCATCACCACCTCCACTACCATCAGCACCACCCTCACCACCATCACTATCACCATCTACCCGATCACCACCTTCACCACCTCGACTGCCCTCACATCACAGCCATCTCCTCCACCACCTTTACTAACATCAACACCACCACCATCATCATCATCATCTCCACCGTCACCTCCTCAACCACCTCCACTACCATCACTATCACCTCTACCATGTCCTCCATCACCACCTCTACATCTACCTCCATCATTTTCACCACTATGATCCCCATCATCTTCTCCAATAACCATCACTACCATGATGACCACCATCATCTGCACTGTCCACCACCACCTCCACTGCAATCACCACCATCATCATCATCATCATCATCATCATCATCATCATCATCATCATCATCATCATCATCGCGACCGCCGTCACCTCCGCAACCCAACTACCACCATTGTATTAAAAACAATGGAAATGTTTTTTTTTTTGTGGGTGTTACCATTGAATCATACAAAACTGTGGCTATTGGTCGAACCCATAGGCTGCTGCCCCTATGCACAAGGAAGTAGGCTTGGGGTGCCAAGAAATATTGCATGGCGAGCCCCTGTCCACATTTTTCAGTGATTTTTTTGTAGACGTCAATGGTTTTGTCTGGACCCTTTCGGGGCAGCCAATGCGCAGCCCCCGCTACGGCGCTGCCTGAGTTGTGATTGGCTGCCTGCCCCCGCTGTCCCCCACAGCAGCGCTCTATACGGTCTGTGTCAGTCGACAGTGAGAGAAATGGCAGCAGCCAGCGGTTCCTGTGCCCCGGCAGTGGCAAACTGTGTTGAAAGTCTGTTTTTGTCTACTTTTTTTCGAGATTTTCTCTCAGGGAAAAATGTTGGTCAAACATCGTCTCGTTCAGAGACTCTCCCCCCGCTCCGGCTCGCTCTGTCTCTGTCTCCGTCTCAGAAATCAAACATTTAACAGGGTAGCCTGAAGAAGGCCTGAACTCTCCATCACTTAAAGGGTAAGTAAGTGTAACCTCATATTTCAGCTCAAATCCGAACACTATGAGCTTAAAAAAAATGTGTGATTGTCAACGGGGGGGGGGGGGGGGGGGGGGGACAAAATTCAAATTATAAATAGTGGTGGGGACATGTCCCCCCCGTAATCTACGCCTATGCATAGATTACTATGTTGGAGATATTTGTTGAAGATCCCTTTAAATCGCTATAATGCCCCCTGCACATAAATCCGCTCCCTTGCACCACCAGGTGGCCAACCCAGGCGCCGCCGCTGCCCACCATCACCCCCCCCCCCCCCCCCCCCCCCCCCCCACCACCATGGCACCACCACCACCACTTTCTTGCGGTTGTTTAG
>JAOPHQ010005511.1:27500-64242 GCA_030340625.1 Merluccius polli | reverse complement strand
AGGAGGAGGAGGACGGCGACGGGAGCCGCGGCTCCGTAATGACTTTGCGCACCTCGTTACAACACGACTAGCTCCAAAACTGTCGCACCGACTCACCCCCAAAACCGACGACGACACGCATGCACGTGTGTTGTTGTTGTCGTTTCTTAACCCGCCGCAGCGATATGTCGGTGTTAGCGACGTTAATAAGCGACGTTAAAACGCGTCGACGCAAGCGGGGTTAAATCCTACATTTGACGTGTGGTGGGCTATTATATCTGCGACGTGGGTGAGTCTCTCCGTCCCTGTTTACTGTCCGCCGCCGCCTGTACTCGCGCCAGCCCCATAGTAATACCCTAATAATAATACTAATAATATTAATAATAATAACCACATTAAACTTACACAACAGTTAAAAACTGGGCAATTCCCCCCATTAAACAGATGCGTTTTTTGCCGTGTTGCTGATGACAGGCCCGCACACATGAACACACACACACCGCCGTGACATTTTGAAAATAAGGCTACGTAGGCCACTTACCCCGAGAGCGCGTCCCGCAACTAACTGCGTGTCGTCCGGGTCTCGGCGTGCGGCCGTCCGGTCCCCCCCTCCCGGGTCGCCGTGCGGGCGGCGGTCCGAGGCTGGGTGGTATATAACTAAGGCGGCTAACGCCGTCCTGGGGCGACTTTCAGGCTCAGCGGCTCGCGCGGCGTCTAACCGTGCAACAACATTCGCGCGGGTGTTTTCATAATCACACCGTCTGCTCTCCGCGGCGCATGCGCGTCTCTGCCGCCAGGGGGCGCTGCTGCTGCGGCGGCGGCGGCGCGTTATCTGCCCACCACCTCTGGGGGAAAGTTACACCGTGGCAACCGATTTATAACTTGAGGATTATTGTTTTTTTTGTACACGCGTAACGCCGGAGGGTCGGGGTTTCTGAACGCATAACTTTATGTCTTTATTTTCTTTATTTTATATGACGGCGTTTTTTATAAAAAGTGGTCGGTGGATGTGCGGGAATGCGGAGCCATTTTCGGGGGAGATAAAACGTGGAGCCGCAGCGTCGGATCTCGTCGCAGCTTATAATAGGCGACCAGGGAGGGCTATTTAGACGGCTAATAAAATGGCGACGACTGTAGAAGTTTGATTGTTGACATGTGGGTTTTGGACCACAGGCCGGTGTTGACGTATAAGTTTGATTATGTTTAGTAAATGACGTCATCCGAATTGGGTCCGAGAAAGGGATTTATTTACATGAGGGTTGATTTTCACAAAAGCAAATAAAAACTTAATAACAATTGCTATAACAGCAATTGTTTTATTAAGCCCTTACACTAAGTGTATCAAGTCTACATTGGAATTGTATAATGTTATAATGTACAATTAATACATACGGCGTCTTATACATTTGCAATTATCTGCCAATACATCCTTTATTACTCACAAATGGTTATAAGTGATACTTCCATCGAGACAGTTTTGAGCACTAACGCAGAACGGTCGCCTCCCCTCATTGAAGTGTCCTAAACTAAAGCACCTTGATTGATGTTTAAAATAAGCCTGTATACCTTTTGAAGTGTGAATGAGTAATACCCTGGATGCTACATATGACTACACATCCATATGGCTACTATCTGTCCGTTTATTCATCTTATGAGAAGTGAACAGCATGGAGGCTGGGACAAACAGACATCCGGTCTATTCCTGTCAAAACTAAAGTTTCAGATTCAGTTACACTTTAAATTCAATTAATGGGATTGTATGGATGTATATGAACACAAGCAACTCAAATTACTACGTAGTTGTGTGTATGTTGACCCCATTGACACCCACATTTATACTATTTTAATATTAATACTCAATTCAGTATGATACTTACATTCAGCAAACCATATATGTAAAGGCCCTTGTTGGTTCTGTTGATGTATTTTTTTGTATAAATAACGTATATATTTATATTATACTAATGATAGCATTTGGTCAGACTGTGTATCAATCATCCATTACTGCTGTTTTATTTATAATAAAAGTATGCTGTCCAACCATTGCATTGAACTATTCAAAAAGATAGCACTTTAGGTAAGTGACAATGTTTTTGTTGTTCTGTTTTTAAACAGAATTACATACATATATACATAGGGACGCAACTGTGCTTTTATTTTGATGGCGGAAGGATCTATTTTCGGTTTTGTGTTTATACTCGCAACCTTTACACACCATCTGTGACGCAACTTCCTGGTCTGCAGCGAATGATGGCGGTACCCATAACAGGTCTAGCACATTGACTACACGACCTGTATCGTGCTATTGCTGAAAGCTAAACCAGGGACATATTTCAAAATACATGCCGTGTTTGACATTATTATCAATACACTGATTATCCGGTGAGTTGTTAGCAGTGGAACAGTGCTGCTTTGCATGTGTGACTGTAAATGCGTGCTTCTCGGGTTAAGCTGTCAAATGTGTAGCCTACGCAAGGTTACGGTGAGATAGCAAAATGTCAGCCATGCCTGCTTTTAAAAAACAAAACGCTGCTCAATTACGTCTGTAGACCAATTTTCAACACTCCTATGATTATTTATATTTTAGATCATGGCCCTACAGAGAGCGGCCGTCAGACTACGACAAACGGTAAGTTCAATGTCAGCGAATAAGTTCAGACAACCTCAGCTCTGGTACATCTAATACAATTCGTTATTGTGTGTAATGCGTGATGAATATGTTTAAAGTTACTGCTAACTGGCAAGTGCTTAAATAGATCAAGCTTGCCCTATCAGCAAAGGCAGCATGAGGATGCTCATACCTTGTTGGCTCCAATTTGATGTAACCAGTGTGCATTATAATACTGTTGTTAACAGGTAGCACGGTCCATTCATACCAGTGGGTGTGGACATCAGGAGGCGTTGGCTGTAGAATCAGAGACAAACCCTGAACCCTTCTCCATCTTCAGGACCCAGCAGAGCGATCCTGTAAGCGTCCACCTATTCCCCTTAGACCTTACGACCAATGCTCTCAAACGTAGAATTTGCACTCTAGAGACCATCGCGTGACTGCACCCCTAAGATCAATGTTGTTTTTATGGCTCGTGTTGGAATAATGAATGATGCAGCTGTAACTGGGTATCCATTTAACTGACCTTGCTGTGTGTGTATTGGACCGGGGATTTAATTAATCTTGTTCGCTTGCAGGCGGGTCAGTCGGAAAAACACATTGGTCAGTACTACACCCTTTCACCTGCACACATTAAGACCGTGTTCCCTCATGGCCTCCCTCAACGCTTTCAACTACAGGTAGGTGTTATATCATTTTTGATGCTCCATTTTTTTTTTTTGTTGTTAAGTTTCCTCTACCCGATGAGATGGTATTTGCAGAGTAAATGTATCTGTGTGTAGATGAAGACCTTGAATGAAGGCTGCGTGATGGTGAGACCACCTGCTCTGGAAGTTATCTCCTACTTGAAGAGAGCTGACTACAGTAAACCCGCCACGCGCTTCCTCTTCTGTATCCTTCAAAAACAAATACACACAGATGAAATACTTTTCAAAGAAAAACGAAAAAACGTTTAGTTTTCATCAGTTCTGTTGACCTCGTTTTGGTCCTTAAATGACTGGTTAGATGGAGTGAAAGGCAGTGGAAAGACAATGTCCCTCTGTCACACGGTTCACTTCTGCTCTACACAAGGATGGCTGGTGGTTCATATACCTGATGGTGAGACACACACACAACAATCATCTACTGTTTTAAGAACTCACTCAGTGTAGTAGATGTATGAATTGATGAATTGCATAGAAATACAATGCAGGTAGATTAGTTATAAACCATGAAACAGGCATACAATAGACGTATTATATGCCTGTATTAAGGGTCCAAAATTAACACCAGCATCCAATGGCTTATAGATTTGACCATTTGGCAGGTAAAAAACTGCCAAATGGTCCCTGCCTGTATTGAGGGTCAAAAACTATATGGCTGCGTTCCGAAACGCATACTTTTTCTTTTTACTTTTAGTACGTACTGCAGCTGCCCTTACAAAGTACGTACTGTTACCTGCAGTACGCATACAATTGCGACATACTACAGGTGATTTCAAGTAATGCGCGCTGTAATCTGTGCTCTCTCGGCGGCTCAGTCGATGTGGGTCAGAGGATTGTGGGTCAGAATAGCCAGAAAAGCATGATGGCTTGCATACTGCAAAATGCGACCGGATGTAGTAGGACATCCTGGTATTTTTGGCATACTGCATTTGACATGCTATGTATTGGGACATACTAAATCTTGTTCTGGCATACTAAGTAGTATGGTAGTATGGTTATTGGAACGCAACTTATGCCTCTAAAATGTTGCACACCTGTTGTGCATCAAGGCTTAATTAGAGTTGGAGGGTCCAGGCCTTAATTAGCAAATAGTGGACAACACCATAAACATAAGATTTGCATAAACTATCAACATGTATACTCATCCAGCATACATGCCAATATTTGACCCTCTTTCATGCTTTTTTCCGCCTCCCTTACGTGCGCAGCTCACCTTTGGGTGAAGAACTGCAAGGAGCTGCTGCCCTCGTCGTACAACACCTCTCGATTTGACCAGCCCTTACAGGCCACCAACTGGCTGCGTAACTTCAGAGTCACCAACGAGCAGTTCCTCTCAAAGGTAATGGCTTCACCACCGGATAGGAATGGAGAAGCACATTCATTGTGGAGACTCACTGGTGTGGTGTATTAACTCGTGCTACCTGCCATCCAGATACAGACCAGGCACCGCTACATTTGGACGAAGAGGGAGTTCACAGAGGAGGGACGGCCATTAGGGGAGCTCGTGGATCAGGTGAGTCTTCCTCATAGCCTCAGGTAGTGGATGTATTTATATTATTAGTATATTTAATGTAGTTTAAATATATCTCCCTTTGCTTTTACCTTACAAACTACTTCTACTGCTAATATCGATTAGTATATGCTGTGAAATGACAAATCTGGAATGTAAATCAAATACATTTACTAGAGTCAATTAAATGTACTTGTAAGTATAACCTAATTGCTTGCTTTGCCTAATATATGCAAATCCTAATCATCACAGAGCCTGTGGCACTTGTTAATCAACACAGCCAATCCTGTTCACATGATTACTCATTTTTTTTCCACATCAAATGTACTCCTATTTTACATTGAAATCGAGGTGTGCGTGTTGTTCCTCTGGCAGGGTATTAATCGCGTGAAGAGCAGCAGTGATGTGGTGGGCGCATTGATCAAGGAGCTCCGACTGCAGACTGGCCAGCCGGAGGCCGGCTTCAGGATGGCCGTGGCTGTAGATGGGGTCAACGCACTCTGGGGAAGATCCACCATCAAGAAGGAGGATAAGAGCCCTGTAAGGTTACCAGAGAGAGAGAGAGACATGGAAATAGTAGGTGGGCAGGATAGTGTAGTGTGTATGGCTAGGGTGGTCGACTCCCAGCTGTTCTGGGTTTGATTCCTCCATATCCGCAGCCTACCTGTAAGCATCCTTGAGCAAGGTGTCTAACCAACCCCTACCTGCTCCTTAATGACATGTATTGGAATTCTCTGATTGGATATGATTGTCTGCTAAATTATTAAATAGTAGTAAATTAGCAAACGGTACAAAATTATTTTCACAGGCATTTCTCTGATCTCTGATGCATTTCTCTTTGTCTCAGGTAACCTTAGAGGAACTGACTTTGATGCATAACCTGAGGAAGCTGGTTAAGAATGACTGGGTGAGGAATCCATATGACAACATGGATGTTTGTTATTATCATCATTCCTTATCAATCGTTTTTTTTGTCAAATGTTCCAAAAAATTGTCGGTCTGACCCCGTCTCAGTGTGGAGGAGCCATCATCGCCACCCTGTCCCAGACTGGGTCGCTTTACAAGCCGAAGACCTTCTACCTGCCTCATGATCTGCTGGGAGAGGTCAGTGTACAGATTAGCCTTTTACCCTCCCTTCCATGAACTCAAACAAAAATATATAATGTATAATATCATTGAGGCAGTAGCTCAGGAGGTAAAGCGAAGTGTGTGTGTGTGTGTGTGTGTGTGTGTGTGTGTGTGTGTGTGTGTGTGTGTGTGTGTGTGTGTGTGTGTGTGTGTGTGTGTGTGTGTGTGTGTGTGTGTGTGTGTGTGTGTGTCTGTACGTGTACACACTGTATACACTGGTGGTCATTAAGAGAAGGATGAGTGACGAGTGACAGAAAAAAAATCTTGATAAATGCACTTAATTCCCATCTGGGCTTGGCAGGACATTAACTTCCCATCTGCCTGTGTGTTTGCTCCCCAGGAGGGGTTTGACAGAATGGATCCGTTTGTCCCAGTGACGGTCTCTAATTACAGCGAGAAGGAGTTTGAGAGCTGTTACCTGTACTATCAGGACCGCCACTGGCTGCAACACTCGCAAAGTAGGCCACACTGTTATTAGTTGTCTCATCTATTTTTATATTACATGGCACATTGCCTGACATACTTTTCTAAAGTGTGCTCAACCACTTTTTGTTGTTGTCTTCACTAGGTAAAACAGAGGAGGGGAAAAAGGAGTTGATTTTCATGAGCAACAGAAATCCAGCTGCGTTGGAGAGACTTTGTTCTTTCCTCTGAAGACACTTCCTAAATAGGATCAAGTGTTCAAAACTGCAACTACATACAGACTCTCGCCTATACCCAAATACACACAAATGCGTCATGACCCTCCATTAATGTAGTCCTCTGTAAATGATGTTGAATGTTTCATAATAAAATGTTATAAATAAAAAAAAATGAATTTAAACATGTGTTTGTGTTTTTGCAGGCTGATGTAGGATTGTGATAGTGTGTTGATAAACTACTGTATTTTATGTCATGATTTATAGCATGATAATAAGGGGGTTGTCTACGATACAGAAACCATCTTGGAGAAGTTGATCAAATATGCTGGAACAAGTCCAAATAAACTGCAGCGCCACCTGGGTGTGGACGCAAAATATTACAATTGATCACGTGACGTTACTGGAGATCACCTGATCTTCAACCTCCAATACATTACTTTCCCCAAAACAGAACCAGAGAAACTCCCTGAAGCATGTGAATGAACGCATTCACGGCCAGGTTACGGACATATGCATTCAGGGTTACATGTCTCGTCCAGTGCAGCGGGCAGGAGCGACATGATGTGTGGGTTGCTGAGGCTGAACATCTGCACTAAATTGGATTAAGTGATCTGAAGCAGAAAGAGGTGTTATACTCGGATTTTAACACTGCTTGAGGAGCTCACCGAGGACCTTTGGTTGTAGATAAGATGTCTCTGGTGTTGGCGAGAGACGCCGTCCTGTTCGCCCTGCTGCTCTGGACCGCGGTACCGCTGTCCACAGGTAAACCAGCACGCATGGACCCACCATGTTCATCCATTCACTTTGGCAGGATGCAAATGTTTTTGTTGCTGATTGATCTAATTAATCTGTTTCAGGACATAACAAGTGTTTGCCCCGAGACTTTGGCCACGGCTCTGTTGTGTGCGAGTGCAACTCCACGTACTGTGACGGCGTGGGCCCGGCGGCCGTGCCGCCGCGGGGCCGCTACGCCGCCTACCTGAGCAGCCAGGCCGGCATGAGGCTGGAGGAGAGCCGCGGCACGGTGGTCCTCAACAGCACGGAGCCCGGTGAGCAGCAGGGGGGGACCGGGGGGACCACCACCAAGGGACTCAAACTGATCACCCAGTAGACTTCCGACTGTTGTTGATGTATTGTGTGCATATTGACGGATAAACTTGATGTGCACCTTGAACTTGGACCTGTCCAATGTATTCCTGAACATGTCTTCCAGGTCTCAGGTTGACCATCGTCCCTTTCCAGAAGTATCAGAGGATCAGGGGTTTCGGAGGAGCCATGACCGATGCGGCCGCGCTCAACATCCAGTCCCTGTCCCGCGGCGCCCAGGACGCCCTGCTGCGCCAGTACTTCGCCCCTGAAGGTGTGTCCATGCGGGAGAGATCACGTGATCCCAATATCCCATGTCCCATGTCCCATGCCACAGAAAAAAAAAAAAAAATTAAAGTATTACACAGTAGGGCGGCAACGATTAGTCGATCGACAGAAAAATGAATGGAATGAATAACCCATTCATTTTTCTTATTTTTATTTTTTGGTTCATGGCTCATTATAAAATTAATTTAAGACATCACTTTGGACTCTGGTAACTTGTGATGGCATTTGCTATTATTTATGACATTTTCTAGACTTAATCGAAAAATAATATTGTTAGATTAATTGACTATGAAAATAATCGTTAGTTGCAGAACTATTCCAAAGCCTCTGGCATAATGGCTCAATAATATAGTCACTCATTGCTAATAGTAAGTGTCGTGTAGGTATTGGCTACACTGTGGTGCGGGTGCCCATGGCTAGCTGTGACTTCTCCACCCGTCTATACACGTATGCGGACACACCTGGAGACTACAGCCTGAAACACTTCACTCTGGCCCCAGAAGATGTGAACATGAAGGTTACTCACTCTGTCTCTCATTCACTTACACACTCGCTAACTCTCCGTCTCTCACTCACCCACCCACTCACTCATTCATTCACTTACCGTTCCTCCAGCACCCATCTCACCTGTTGCCTGTCTGTCCCAGATCCCCCTGCTGCAGCGGGCTCAGGCCATGTCCCCTCAGCCTCTGTCCCTGCTGGCCAGCGCCTGGAGTGCTCCCTCCTGGCTGAAGACCAACGATGCTCTGACGGGGAAGGGCTCCCTCAAAGGCCAGCCGGGGGGCAAGGAGCACAAAACCTGGGCTCAGTACTATGTTAGGTAATAACACGTGTGTGTGTGTGTGTGTGTGTGTGTGTGTGTGTGTGTGTGTGTGTGTGTGTATGTGTATGTATATATATATATATATATATATGTGTGTGTATGTATATATATATATATATATATATATATATATATATATATATATGTATATATATATATATGTATATATATATATATATATGTATATATATATATATATATATATATATGTATATATATATATATATATGTATATATATATATATATATGTATATATATATATATATATATATATATATATGTATATATATATATATATATATATATGTATATATATATATATATATATAGCCCCAGTCTTGTAGGACAAGACATGACTAGATGGAAGAGTGACTCAACACTCCAGCGTATTATCATTATTAAACTCCATCATCCCATTATTATTATTTTGTTTTTGGTCTTTGCTGCTGTTAAAAAAAAAAAAAAGGTTAGTAATTGGTTTTTGGTATCAATGACTGCAGTGCCTGTACCAATTACAACAGCGAAGACGCCAGTCAACCATGTTTGAAGTCAAGCATTTAACAAAACATTGGCAGGCATGGATATTTTATGGATTTAATGATAATAAGTACATGTGTTTGTTCACAAATGGGGCTAATGGAAGATATGAGTATTTGTATTATTCAGGGTTCCCACGGCCATGAAAATCCTGAAAATATGTTTTCCAGGCCTAGACATGTTTTGGGAATTAATTGCATAACCATAAGAGGTCAGAATTGTATCATTTTATGTACATTTGAAAATGTAAATTCCTGGAGTTGTTAAAAAAACTCCTGTGGCGGTTACTGTTTTTGTGTGATTCCAACTTCTAGCCACAGTCAAAACTTTTAACCAACTTTCAAAACAAGTTTACAATGTCATAGCAGACAAAGTAAAGTACATTTTGTTTATTCATTACACCATACAAATACAGACATCAAAATTTGGTATGAATTCATGGAAAAGTAATGGAAAAAACTAGGAATGTAATGGGAAAATAAGCATGGGAACCCTGATTATTGATTGTGTATTGGGATGTTTCTCTTCTCTTGTAGGTTCCTGGAGGAGTATGCCAAGTTCAACCTATCTTTCTGGGCCTTGACCACGGGAAACGAGCCCTCTGCTGGACGATTCACGAACTACAGGTCACAAACTGCAGTTCTCTGCAACGCTCACCACCTTGAATGGCCTGGTTTATGTAGACGAAGAGAAGGACTAATTGTGTTCATGGTTGTGTGTCTACAGTTTCCAGGCCATGGGCTTCACTGCAGAGGAGCAGAGGGATTGGGTGTCTATGGACCTGGGCCCTGCTGTGACGACCTCTGCTCACGCCCACACACATATCCTCATTCTGGATGACAACCGGCTGCTGCTGCCGTACTGGGCCAAAGTGGTGAGACCACCAGACTTAGCAGAACAGTGCAAACAGCAGCATAGGGCTGCAGCCTGCTGCAACTAATTATTTTTTTTACCACGGCCGTCGATTGGCAGCCAAGAAAAAAGTATTCATTGTATAATCTAGAGCAGAACATTTCTGAAGCTTTCAGCAGCAAATGTCAATAAATGGATTAGTCAACAGAAAATGTTGATTAATAATTTTGCTATTTTTTGTCATTTAAAAAAACAGACATTTACTGCTTAGAGTTTCAGAGATTCTCTGCTTTTAGGTGGGTGCATGCTTGAGAGAGTTGTGATGTTACCAAAATGCGTATTACTCAACCCCCCCTGCCTCCCTTCTCTCGGTGCCTGGTAGATCCTCAGTGACATAGATGCGGGGCGCTACATCCACGGCGTGGCAGTCCACTGGTACATGGACGGCTTTGTCCCCGCAGAGATCAGCCTGGGCACCACGCACCACCTCTTCCCAGAGTACTACCTGTTTGGCACGGAGGCCTGCTCAGGGTGGAGCCCAGTAGACCGAGGGGTGAAGCTGGGCAGCTGGGAGAGGGCGGAGCAGTATGCTGCTGACATCATCCAGGTAGGCAGCCTCAGAATCCACCCACTCTGGGTTCAGACTAGAGGTTGTATTCTCTGCCCGAACCTGAGACCGGTCCTGCCAGGCCCGTGGGTCATGGTCAGAGATATAACGTCTTTTTTTTAATAATTGGGGTGGGGAGTAAGCTATTTGGTGTGATGATCAGAATGTTATGTATTATAACATTGTAACCTTAAACCTTATACAATCCCTGTGATTGATACATAATGTTACAACAAAGTTACAAATAATACATTGCAACATGTGCGCGCGATGTCTCCTCCCCTCCCAGCTCCATTCATTAAGCTCCTGTGCGTATTTCTGAACAGCTCTAGTTTAGAGTTACACATGTTGTGCGGCCCTGTTTAGCTGTTAAAAACATGTAGTGTGTGTGCATACTTTGAACGGTCATAGAAGACGAGAGAGAATTCTGCTTTGTCCGCACTGTGGGGGCATTAAGGAGCAGGTAGAGTTAGGAATCTTGCTGAAGGATGCCGACCGATAGTCTGTGGACATTGGAGATGGAACCCACCCAGTCCCTTGTAGCTGGGGAACACCCAAGCCACTACATCTGCCCTGATAGTATAAGAAAAATATAAGAGTGTGTAAAATCCTGTATTACACCGTCTTCCACCGTTCTCCACAGCTAACAGCACATTGCACACCGGCCTTTTTGTTTTGTTTCTGCTTCCTCCGCTGAAATGGTTCTACCTTTTATTTGGTTAGCATTTTGCATGGGATCACAAAGGACTTAAAAGGTGGGATTTGAATGTGCAGTCCCCATTGGACATGGGAACCTTGGGCTGGGCACTTCTCTGTTTCTGTGTGTGAATGTTCTCGGTTGTTCTTGATCTCAAGGACCTTAACCACTATGTGGTTGGCTGGACCGACTGGAACCTGGCCTTGGACATGGGTGGTGGACCAAACTGGGTCAAGAACTTTGTGGACAGTCCCATCATAGTGAACGCCAAACAAGATGTCTTCTACAAGCAGCCCACCTTCTACAGCATGGCTCACTTCAGGTAACACATAACATTTGTTATGTTATGTGGTGTATGAGATGGGAGGAGTAGGGGGTAGGGGGTATATGTGTAGTCTGCCCATTCAGTGCATGATAGGAGAAAAAAGAACATGGAAGGGACTTAGATTTTGTAAGCCTGGAATTGTCCACTGATAAAATTAATTCATAACATGTAGCAATGTGTTTCCTCTGTCGTTCACAGTATGTTCCTGCTCAAGGGATCCCGCAGAGTGGGCGTGTCAGCGAGTGGGGAGACCGCCCTGGAATTCTCTGCCTTCATCAGACCAGATGGCTCCGTCGTGCTCATCATACTGAACAGGTAGGGGAATGATATGTGGTAGACGTGCATGTAATCGCTAGACAGACTGATGTAAGGATTGTGTGTGTGTGTGTGTGTGCGTGTGTGTGTGTGTGTGTGTGTGTTTTTTTCAGGTCAGCATTGGTTGTCCAGTTCGAGGTGTGGGACCCGGCGGTGGGCTTCATTCCCTCTACAGCGCCCCCTAGATCTCTGCTGACGCTTGCCTGGAACACACACTGATATACACACACTGGCATTACACACACACACTGGCATAACAAGCAAGCCCATACTACACATTAAGTATGGAAAATGTAAACTGTTATGTGCACACACTGGATTAAGGTGTAAACTTCACAGGTTTGCAAAATCCCATCTTTTTAGCTCAAATTAATACTTGAACTAAAAGACATTGAAAAAAACCTGCCGACTTATAATAAACGAAGAAACTAAAAAGTCAGAAAGTGAAATTAAAACAGTAAATGAATTAAAAATTAAACAAACCATAAGAGGAGATTGTTCTGTGGTTGACCTCCAGGTTCCAACTGGTTCCACCCCCACTGTGATACCAACCATTCGCCTCAGGTTATGTGCCTATGATGATTTACATCTTCACTTGCTAAACATTGCTGAAAGGAATGTTGTAAACAAAATCAATGTTATATCATTGATAAATTGTATTTTTTGTGAACGAGAAATGGTACTACGGTGTATATATAGCATAACTGAATTCACCTGCAATTTTATTTATCTTTTTTTTATATTGTATATAATGTACATACTTTGTCAATGGCACATTTCTTTACAACCCTTTTCATTGTTAAACTGTTAAATAAAAAGGGTACTTCATTGATGTGTCAATCACATGTAATTACCTAGTCTATGGAAAATTCCTCATTCATTTATATGAAGGATTAATTAATAATCCAGACAGCAGGATTCATGCCAACACTGGGAATACATGTTGATTATTACATGTGAAGGACGTATGGGAATGCAGAAATCTGAATATATACTGGAAGTACAGCAGCCAAATTCAACCTTTTTGTTCCAATTTATTATTACATCATACACATTTTTTTCATATATATAATATACATATTTTGATAATCAGATTTCACATTTTTTTCCATTCGCAGTGGGTTTTTTTTCTTTTCAAACCATAAGTTGGATTAAAAGTATTTACATAAAAAAGTGATAAAAATGTGAAAGAAAAGACAAAAGTTGTTAACCAATTCATAAAATGATGAGCAGAGATGACATCTTTTTTTATATAATATATACACCAGAACAGCTGGATGTTAAGCAATGATCGACAGAACAAAATGGGGTTTACACCTGGGAGACCCTTGGCCCGCCTTCTCCTAAAACTCCTTTTAAGTCTTTCAGATGTCAACAGAGACGGGTAGAAGCAACCCGTAATTACAACTTCTGCTGTGGATCCTCAGTAAAGCCATTATTTGGCATATTCTTTCCTTGAGTAATCGAGCTTTTATTTTTCCTCAAGGAAAAAGGTGAACCAATGCAACGGGTCATGTCTGACGTAGGACATAAGACTTAAGAAGGCTCAGTTTCAGCAGATTGTATGCTGAGCAAAGACAAGGGGGTGGGGGACAAAATATTTGGAATACAGACTGGGGGCTTCCATGACAACAGTGTATTACAGCAGTGCACTTTTCAGGCTGGAAAAATAAAACATAATAAAGGTATGGTGAGAAGACAGAAGAAACAACGCAGACAGGATGCTCACTTTGGGACTGTTTCCTCTTGGGATAAGTTGACGGAGAACTATGCTGCACCTGGGCAGGGTATTGAAGACAGTATGAGAAGAACGCACCTGTAAGACACTGTGTGTGTCCAGAGTACATGATTAGAGGAATATTAAAAAGAAAACCAAAACAAACGTTTCTTTTTTTGCAGTAGAGATGAACGGGAGAGGAGAAGAAATCGGTTCTTCTCTGTGAACGTAGATGTGGGGGGGGGGGGAGGGGTGACTCAGAAGGACCATCTCTCCTGTGTTCTTGAGTCCGTCGAGAGGGAGGGGGACTCTGGGGGAGGCTGGCTGCTGCTGTCCTCTCCGTTCAAACCCTTCCTACACACTGGACACGTGTCGTGCTACACGGTCAGGGAAGGAGAGACGAGTAGAGAAAAAGAGTTAGTTAGTTTTTCTCACAATGCACCTGGAACTATTAACCTTTAATGAGCAAATGTAGTTAACTGAGCCAATGAAACATAACATACAATAGTAACCCACTGAATAGATGCCAGTATAATACAAAGAGAGGGCTTAGTCCAGTTGTATTTTCGCTTTGACTTACAAAATGTATAGTCATTGTGGCTGACTTTACACGTTATGCTCTTGCAATTATTCCCAGTGACCCCAAGCATTTTAGCTATTAACTTATCACATCGCAGCCCTTTCCTAACTTCCTAAGGTGTTGACCAAGGCTCTTACCATTTCCAACCAGGGAACTATACAGTCTGAATGGAAGAAGTGATTGCAGGGTAGCTGTCTGACGGGCTCCCCGACTGCGAAGTCCTCTTTGCAAACAGGACATTCCATACTGCAGTCTGCACATACACAAGACAGGGGGACAGGACATTAATAAGGATCACGTTGATGAGGGAGCTGCTGCAATCACTTGAGTTACTGCTCAACTAATAGGCAATGGCCGAATAATGTTTGGCCAAGTAGAGAATTAATATTGTAATTTATAGCCCTTGTTCCGTGATCAGAAATACATGTCCGATGTGACAAATATATTGAAACCAGTTTGTCATTCCAATATTGTGATTGACCCCGAAATAAATAGCAATGAGACACCTGCCTGCTAATGACAAAATATGTGGGCTACGTGGGCAGGAGGCAATGCAAGAGGAGTGAGTCATGCACAAATCTGAAGATATCCTAGTGAGTCAGCTAGCACCTGCTCTGCAAAGCCTCACTGCTTATTTTGCTGTACAGAGAGAAAATAGGACATGTATTGGTGAGCCTGGCTGGCTGGCTGTGAATAAAATCAATTGAGAAAAAAGTTGCATAAGTATATCAAATAATAGTAATTATGTCTATGATAGAACTGATTCCTGTTGGTAGTTTGTTTGTTTATTTTGCACATAGTTAACTAATTTCCACCTGAGCAAACTAGAAATACAAACTAGAGTAGAGCCATGTTGCCGTTTCAAATCCACTGATAGAATAAGCGCCGAATGAGATACACAGGAATGAGAGCCCACTGAACCCATCATCTAACACCAGTCATCAAGGTCAGCAATCAGACAGTGCTCGTCCTATGCACGCCCATGTGTACAGAAGCCGTGGGGCTGACCTGCTTGTTCCTGAGAGATGTGGACGGTGGGGAGGGACGAGATCTTGTCCTTCTCTGCTGGAGGTGGACCCGTGTTTTCAAACTGCCCTAACAGCTGCACGCACCACATCGAATAAAAGCACCGTCATCATTTCAAATAATTTACAAGACAAAGAGGCAAAGCTGATAAAGCTGATGTGGACATTGCGTCTACCTGCGTTATTACGGCGTCTAGTCCTCCCTGTCCCCAGGCATAGTCCCCTGGGTTAGAGTGCAGCATCCCTGTCCTGCAAGGACAATAGGATGCTAAACATATAGCGGAAGGCTAGTGATGGGACCTACCATGAGCCACCAGACTAGCAATAGCTCATTGGATTCAAGAATGGACAGTTTGGACTAGGGCTGGGAAATAATTCAATATTATCGTTTATCGTCTTTGAATGGTATTGTATCGTCATGAAATGAAGATAGACCTTTCATGATACCCAGTTAGTTTTATAGTATGAATGAATTACGATGAGACGACATTAAAATAATCAAATATGAGGTTTGAAAGGAAGAAAGGAAAACTAGTTTTACTCCGATACTATACTTTACATTTCCATATATTCAATGTAATAACCCTTAGTTACTGTTAAGAATGGTATTTTGAATTCATAAGCAGATTGTGATATTTATTACATAAATATCACATATTACATAAATATCATGATAATACATTTTTCCAAATTGCCCAGCCCCAGTTTGTACTTATCTGGACATACCATGATAGAGGAGGTGATCCGGCCACTCCAGAGTTGACGAACAGACCAGCCAGAAACTGTTGTACAATCCTAATAAAAAAGAACAAGCCTTAAGGGGGGGCCCAAGTGGCTGACAAGGTGGAGGCGTGTGTAGGAGGAGTGAGGTTGAGCCGGTGACTCACCCTTCCACGGCAGGAGAGCGGTCTGGTCTACTGCTGCCTCTGGACCGGTACCTCCGCTGGCTGTGCATGCGAGGGGGGCGCCCGGGCCCCCAGTGTTCTCCGGACCCAAACGGACCACCGTTGGGACCCCCTAGACCTGCTGGGACCGAGCCCCCGATCGGCCCCAGCCCCCCTAGCCCACTGAGACCTCCCAGACCCCCTCCGGGGACCCGGGGCTCTGAATCTGGGCTGTCGCCGTCAGTTGCAAAAGGCCGGTCCACAAACAGCAGGTGCCATAGCTAAAGGGGTTTGAAAGGACAAAAGGAGAGCAGACAAGCAGAGATTTAATAAACAAAAGATGGTGACAGGGGGATGATGGGAACATGGATTGAAAGAAGTTGCAATGCCACAAAATAAATAACAATCTTCTTTTCTGCCCAACAAGGTCAAGGCAGACATCCTCCCCAGGAAGTCTAGAAGCACAACACATACCTCTGCAAACTGTGTGGCCGTGTCATCTATCCCATTAGCGCCGCCCTCCAGGAGACTGAGGGACACAGCACACAAGGGGGACAAAAGAACCATCATTAGCAACCTCCACTGAGCCACTCTCCACTCCGCTCATGTGCTTCCCACAGCGTTGAGTGGTGTCTTACACAAGCTCAGACCTCACAAACAAGCATGAGGCAAGCTGGCCACCAAATTACTCAAAACTTGTGTTGCAGTCCAAAACAAATGGGTCACTAATAGCTCAATGAAACGTATGTGTCTCTGAAGATAATACCTGGAGTCTTCTGTTACTTCTTCTATGAATCCAGAGTCACATCTTGGACAAATATACTCCTAAAAGGGGGGAAAAAATAATTAAAAATGAAATTAAAGTGGTTGGTGGGCCATTAAAAAAAATACATTCAATACAATCAACACACTCAATATCATCAATATCACCGTCACCATTGCTATTTGTATACGGACATAGTCACAAGTGACATAAGTGTTGCTTTCTTTTTTAGAGGCATCATGCAATCATCAAATCTATGACGACATCCATGGATGGCAGGTCGGTGTAGGCTGGGTATGAATGTAAAAATAGCAGGGAAATCCCGCCCAACATGAGGAGGGAAGTACCTTCTGGAATGGTACAAAAAAATAAACGTATGGGAGATATGGGCGATATAGGAGAATACATGTCAATAGAGCAGGGCGACTGCAACTACTATGGATAGAAATACAGATTAGTAATGAAGTAGTGGTGGTGGTTACAAGGTTACTGCCACGGTGTGTGAATGGTACTTTCATTATTAAGAAAGAAACTATGAATGCAAACCGATACCAACTAATGACGCCTTTAGTTTTGGACCGGGTTTCCTCGAGGGGAAAGAGGCCCACAGTAACAGAACCGCGACATTAACGTCACGCCATGTTAGACATTATAACGCACAGACATAGACGTACACATCCCAGCTGTGTCTGGTTTGGTTGTTTGCAAACACAACAGCGACCAGAGAGCCGTCCAGACAACCTGGTGTGCGTCAGGGTCGAGACGTGTCCCGGCCATAACCAATACCGCCGAGCACCCAGCGTCCGCCGGACCCACCGGGGAGACCATGTCAACGTGTATTTATAAGGAAAAACAGGTGAAAGCTGTGGAGAACCGTCCGATCCGAGGGCCACGGCTAACTGGCTACCAAGCAACATGCTAGCAGGCGACACAGCCGCTGTTTCCCAACGGACGGCCGTGTCAACCACGAATACACACAGTATCAACCATCACACAACGAGAGAGACGAAGAGGCCGCCTTACCGGGAGCTTGGGGCTCACTTCTCCCTTACAACAGTGACAGAAAAACCGATGAGGGGGTACAGCCGCAGCCTCCGCCATCTTTCCCTAAATAGCACAAACACTGACGTCGGTCCTCCAGCGCTGTGAAGACCCAGCTCGGACACCGGCCCAGCATGCACCGCGGCAGGAGCTCAGCCCACTGGAAGCAGAGGGCGGAAGTGAGGCAGGTCACAGTCACAGATCATGAAGCAAAAATATGTAGCTATGGCTTACATCAAAACATATATAGTGAAACAGGCACACATCTACGTAACGTATTGGAGGGAGGGCTGGCGGTCAGAAATATAGTAAAAAAAAAAAAAAGAAAGTATTATAAACCGGTTAAGAGTAGGGCTCAATCAAACTACATACCGTTGGAAAACACTGCAATGAAACAGAGTAGAGCATTGTTTTATATTGCTAAAAAAAAAAGGTATATATATATATATATATATATATATAGCAATTGTTCACTACCATGAAAGTCAGTGGGGAACGGTATGAACACATGATCACTTCTATTAAAATAAACGGTTTAATTGAGAGAATCAACGTTTATATTCTATTATTTATTTAATTGATTTGTTATTTAGGGTCCTGTCCATCTAATGATCCCCACTCCAGTCCAGTTGGTGGCAGTAATGCACCGATAAGATGGGTGCTAACTGCCGATCAAAACCAAAGAAGAAGAAGGGCGGAAGTGTATGTTGTTATGGTTTAAGTCCAGCCGCATGTGTTGTTTCCTGACCTGGCGCATCAACCCTGTTCACATTTGATTCGAGTTTCGCAAAGGTACACAGGTTCACTTCTTATTGAACTCAAGCAAAGGTAATATTATGTTTGAAAATGTCGTCATTAAACCTCTTTAAGTTTGGTTATTAGGTTATTGACAACTGCGCATGCAACATCAGTGCAACACACTGACGCCACCATCCACATTTTTCTGTCACTTTGTAACGGTTTTGGTCGCTATCTAGTGTCACTTGGACACGTGGTGGCCAGGTCTATATCATCTTTGTTTTTATGCCAGATGACTGCCCAGGAGGCCCGGCTGTGCGGGCTCCTGCTGCGGGAGCACTTCGGGGAGGTGGTGGAGCGGGTCGGGACACACCTGCTGCGGAGCGGCGCGCAGAACCTGCGTACCGTCGCTAATGAGAGCGGCACTCCGCTTGACCTGGTATGACCCAACACCATGACACGGCGACACAATGACATGTCGGTTGTCCCCTTCATCGTAAGGACCGGCGTTCAACAACAACAACAACAGCTCCCTTTCTCCCCTGTACCCCCCCCAGGTGAAGAAATCTCTGTGCGTCCTGATGAAACATGGCGCCTGCAGCTTCCGCGTGGGCCGCAAGGGACCGGGGAGTCCCGTCGAGTACCGGGCGAGCTGCGAGAGGATCCTGCGGATCCTGCGGTATCCGCGCTACATCTACACGGCCAAGACCCTGTACGGCGACACGGGGGAGCTGGTCGTGGAGGAGCTGCTCCAACGGGGCCACATGACTATGAGCAGCATCGTGAAGACGGTGGCCGACCGGCTCACACACAACATGGAGGGTCAGTCCCTAAGATCTCCATTGAGAGTTATTGTTGAGCTATTACACATGGATCAGGCTTCCTAACCCTAACCCTGTCTCTGCACTAGAGGCACTAGAGGCTAGTGAGCTCCATCGATAACACACAGCCACACATATAATAGAAATGATAATACGGTTCATGTTTCGGTCATGGTTATTTATTTCTACTAGAGGGCCGCCGCGTGGAGTACAGCGAGGTGGTCTCCACGTTCTCCAAGCTGGTGGAGACGCACTTCCTGCAGCGCTGCCCCCCGGTGTCGGAGGCCGCGCCGGCGGCCAGCACCGCTCCGATGATCCCCGGGAGCGGCCCCTCCGGCAGCGGCCCTGCCGCCTCCGCCCCCCCCACCGCGGAGAGCTTCCCCGATTGCTACACGGTGCCCCACGTCTCGCTGGTGGGCTGGGGCAAACGCCGTCGCTCCGGGGAGGACGCGGCCGAGGAGCAAGGGGTCGGCAAGAAGGCGAAGACGGACGAACAGGTGGGTGGGTGACGCGTAGATCGGCCACCATTCTGACTGTTCTCATCCGGGTTTATTGTGTCAAGTTTGGGGATTTTATTGAAGGGTTGGGTTATTGGTCTGAGAACATCATTCACACAGAGATATATATTTTGAAGTAGTTCAACGCACACATTACATATCCAAAACAAATGTTTGACATGACGAGTGGTGTTTACCTTTTTGATAACGTAGGATTTGGGTTCTGTGTGGAAGGCGTCTTTAAATGAGTGTACTGTTTCTGCTTTCAGACACATGGAGATGAGGGCGTCTACTGGCAGGTGAACTTTGAGAGGTTTCATCTTCACTTCAGAGACCAGACCATAATAACCGCTGTGGCCAGCAAGCTGGACCAGGTCAGGCTTCTTTTGGGATGATGACTAATGAGAACCTTGTTCTATTGACATCTCTGCTGTACCGACAGTGATATATGGTTGTTTTACTTTCTACTGGCAAATGTTATTATAAGTGCCTTTGGACAAAAGCGTCTGCTAAATGCCCCCAATAAAAAAATGTAAATGTAAATTTTAGATTCACTTTGTATCTCAAAGTTGTCAGACAAATTACCTTAAAGGGACACTAAGTAGTTTTTTCCCCCATCTAGTGGTCAAATTGTATTTTGCATTCAAACGAATTTATGCTCTCTAGCGCCTCGCGTTTTCGAACTACGGCAAGCGGTATTAGTCAAGATTCAAGAAGCTATGACAACATGATAACAACATGTCTTCAAACACCACTTCATCAAGTTTAGTTTCGGATGATGAGGTACGTTCAGTGCTCGAAGTGGAAAAAAATAAGTGCCGGTACGGTACTCCCTTATTCACATATAAGCGACGGGGGGGGGGGGGGGGATATTAACCCACCCTGGACCTACGACCGACGGGGGGGGGGGGGCGCAATCGTAACCCACCGCGGACCTACGACCGCAGCCTGTGACAAGTGCCGGTACGCAAGAAAAAGTGCCGGTACGCTAAAGGGTAAAATGTAGAAGTGCCGGTACTGCGCACAGACTGGCACAAACTGCATTGAATCATTAGTGTGAGCATGTATGAGTAATTACTCCTCGAGCAAGATAGTGAATTATGTTCTCATGTTTATATCGTTTTTTAAGTGACAAGCGCGTCTCGCTAAGCTCCTTCTCTGTTCCACAGTCACGCTGGCTCTGAGTGAAAACGCGTTTAGCCTTACCTGTACCACGGAGTGCTTTTTGTCCCTCTCGGCAGTTCATAGACCGGAAGGACATGGAAGCCTCCATAGAGCTTGCCCGTCCTATGTAAATTCTGATAAGTGATTCTTCGCTCAGGAGGATAAGTGAGATTGTTGACAGAGATAATTGTACACCAATGGGGACTTATTTATGAATGAAGATGTTGATTTGAGGTAATAAATTACTAAAAAAACTACTTAGTGTCCCTTTAATGAGTAAAACCAGTATACAAAATGTAAATAAAATCACATTAACACTGGTTTTAATTCCCTTATTTCCCATATGGTATTCATAAAGTGTTTATTAATCTGATAATCCTTTCCATTGATGGAAAGCGCTCAATATAGTGTGTCTATACTGTCTGACTGTAGAAGTGGTGTTTTTCTTTGTAGGTACTAAAAGAGCACATTACCACAAAACGATATTTGTCAATATTACCTCTTTCCCTGTGGATGAAGCTCAACTTCACACAGCTGTGCATGTGGATGGTGGTAGTTTTAACAGAACTATTTCTGGAATGTAAACCAGAGCATGTTTGTGTGTGTGTTTTTAAACCCTAGACAAGCAGTGAGATTGTGAGAACCATGCTGAGGATGAGCGAAGTGACGACTCCTCCCTCTGCCAGCTGCACGCAGGCCCTTTCAGCCAATGAGATCTTCAGGTCCCTGCCAGCTAACTACAGCATCAGCCGGCCCATTTTAGACCAGTATCTCACACTGCTTGTCGATGACCCGGTAACGCATATGTTATTATAGCATGAATTTTCTGCCTGGCATTTATGAAGTACCATCTTATTCATATTAATATACTCTGTATGTTTTACACTGTTTTTGTATTGGTCAGTTTCAAAGTTTGTATGACGTATTATGTTATGTTGTTGTTATATACCCATATTGTACATTCATTTATATTTGGCTTCTAATTCTGTCCTTATTTCTAGATGGAGTTTGTGGGGAAGTCAGGCGACAGTGGAGGAGGAATGTATGTCGTCAGTATCCTTTTAATCTTGGACAAAACCAAACTGTGATGTGATTGCTTAAATCCAAGATATCCTGTGTTTCTATTCTTTAACTCATGGCTACAGATTTGCACAGAGCGCTGACCAACCTAGCGAGGGCTACTCTGGAGTCAGTGGTACAGGAGAGGTGCGCTTCTGCTTTGATGCTTCATGTTTGTTTATGTGCGCGGACATATGCCCATTCAGTAGCTAATTATTTCCCCCACATTTACATTTTTGTATTCATTACATTCCCAGGTTTGGCTCCCGGTCTGCACGCATTTTCCGTCTGTTACTACGGAAACACCATCTGGAGCAGAAACAGGTTGAGGACTTTGCGATGATCCCAGCCAAAGAAGCCAAGGACATGCTGTACACACTGCTGTCAGAGAACCTGGTTCTCCTTCAGGTACATCCTCCTCCCCACACCATCCAGAGAAGGCCTTCGCGCTTCCAGTACCTATGAGACCGTGTCGAATGAGTTGGTCAACATGTTTTCTGATTCATGTTTTTTGATTCCAGGAAATTCCCAAGACACCTGACCATGCTCCCTCCCGTACCTTCTACCTGTACACTGTTAACCAGCTAGCTACTGCTAGGATGTTGCTGCAGCATTGTTACAAGGTACATGACAGCGTAATGTTCTGAACGTCACAGCCTGTATAATGTGCTTAGTTAAAGTCCTGTGTGAATTGTTGGCTCTACTTATTTCTCCTTTTTAGACCGTGGCCAACCTCATAGACCGACGTTTGTTCGAAACCAAAGAGAGCAAGTGAGTGTATGCACACAGCTGCTGCTCACTCCTTTACATCAATATCTCCAAAATCTAATAATCCAAGAGGATCCTTTTAAAGCACTAACTAGGACCTCTTTGGCACTGAAGCACCCGTATTGATATGTCTGTCTCGACTGACAGGCGTCTGCTGGAGAAGTCCCAGCGAATCGAGGCCATCATGGCGTCGCTGCAGGCGAGTGGGGCGGAGCCCGAGCAGCTGACAGAGGTGGAGGAGATGATCACCGCCCCCGAGAAGCAGCAGCTGGAGTCGTTGCGGCACCACATCAACAAGTAGGAACAGAACCCCCTTAGGACTGTACTAGGCTTGCCGCGGTAGTCGGTGTTACCGGTGTTACACGGTGTTCAGGCATACACTGATTACATCACTCACCCACTGCCCCCACCGTCATTTAAAAAAATAAAAAATAGAAATAAAACCCACTTAGTTATTTTTCGCGCATATCAGCGCAGTTTATTTATCATAATAAACCACCGTGTCACCAGGTGGGCTATAACCGTCTTCCTTGTTTTTTTCACACCACTGACAAGGTAGGAAAACACGTCTGGAAATGTTACTTGCGGCAGCTTGTTGACATTCATCGACCACTGTTTGTGTTCATATGGATCGAGCCTGTTCATTTCCTTTATTTTGTTGAAGTAGCGCTCCTTTGCTGCCTTGTTGAGTTTCTCTTGGTGAGGAATCTTGCACTTGATCTTCGCCCGGTCCATTTTTTTGTTTTGTTTTTTTTCTGTTGATTTGTGTTGTGCCTGTTGACTTTTGCCTTTTTATTTCACATACGCCCATTGCACCCCTTGTTTTAAAACTCTAAAATCGCCACTGGATGTGCGCCATGCACCAAGCCGTCATCCGTTTTATTGTTTCATTAAAAAAAAAATGAACCAACTTTCTAAGCTTTGGTTTTGTTCAAAGTAAGGGGAAGATCTAGGCCTAACGATCTAATGTTAAAGATCACAGTCAGTAAGCACTCCAGATATTGAGCATCATTTTCTGTAAAATGTCTAGTGTAATCGGTAACACCAGTGTCACAAGTATATTAACCAGTGGGAAAATGTCCTCACCGTGGCATCCCTAGGAACAGAACCTTCATGGGACCGTACCTACAGTTTATATGTTGTTGGCTCTATATTAGGCCTAGTTATTTTCTAATTCTTTTTTTTTTTCTCCAAGATTGGATTCTGCGGAAAACCAGGTGGACGAGACCATCTTCCTGCTCAAGGCTTATGTAAACTCCACTGCTAAAGTCACACAATGATGACCAACTTTTGTGACTTTAAACTCTTGGCCCATAGTACTTAATCAAACGCTTTTCACTATTTTGGGATGAATGGTGATAGTGTGGTTGTTTGTGTTTGGTGTGTTTTAATCATTGAACTTTTATTTCTTTTCATTCACAAAATTATGTTCAAATAAGTTTTATATCCACAGATGAATGAAGGTAAAAACAAGATTATCTGTTCAAACTCTTTAATTTCAACGACGGACCGACGTGAAACAGTGAGACAGACATAGGACAAAGTGATTGGCTGAAATGTAAAATGGTGATGATGGAATATTAAATAAAATAACTATTGTTTAATACACTTGAGTCTTGTTTAAAAAACAAACAAAGAATACAAAAAAGCTATTTACATAAGTGCCCCCGACCCTATACAATAGTGGGTAGTGCATTCCTGTAGGACCTTCAAATGTTCAGTTTGGTCCTGGAGGTCCTTTGTTGAGGCTTTGTGCTCTGGTTCCCGTTCCTAGCACTGTGTGAGGTACCCCCGGGTCTGTCAGAGGCAGCCTGTGGAAGGGACCACTCGGCTAGCCATCACGACTATGGTCATGGCACCACATTGCTTCACTCCTCTTGGTTTTCCTCTTCCTCTGGCTGTTTCCGTGTGAAGAAGCCCAGCTTCACAATGAGAGGGGAAGAATGAGTGATTACATATACATGAATGAAGCTGCTGCTTCTGCGATGTTACTCATACCATTATACCTTCTGGCGATGCTACAGTGAATTATAGTCAAGTCATGAAAAACTATTTAAAAAGGATTTTGTAAAAGCCATTTAAAATTACCTTCCATAATACAAAGATGATGAGAGCCAATAACAGCAAGCCTCCAATAATGCTACCAATCAGAATCCAAAGTGAGATGGGAATGGCGCGGCCCTTGAGCACCTCCAAGACGGTCTGTTGATGGAGAAAAGAGGAAGAGGAAGACCTATGAAAAATGTTCAATACTTTCTTTTCCATCATGTGTTTCATTAAAGGGCAGGGCACATTACCTGATGTGACGTAAAAGTGAAATCAATCCTTAGGAGAATGAACTGTTTTCAATGTTTAGTTGTGCAACTTTCCTGGTTGCAAATTGTTGTACGTTTTCTTTTAATTTGACCCCTGTGAAAGACAACAGACCCTTTTCATAGAGGTGTCATCGTAGGACTCATAACACTAATTATGGGTCTGTTTTATGTACCAGGCACGGGTAGTAGACTAAACTAGTGAAGATAAGTCTACTACCCGTGTCCTGGTACATAAAAGTAGCAGATCCATACTTAGTGTTATGAGGAACACCTGTGTACGTCCTATATGATGACGCCTCTGGAAAAAGTGTCTATTGTTGGTCACTGTTGATGTTCAACGTGTTCTGATTTAATCAAATTATTTGAATATGAGATATTTTTCAACCACTGCTGGGAGAACGGGTGATATCAATGGCTCCGAAGCCTGCTGTGCTGAATGAGTAGTCGGGTATATCCTAGATATTGACAGAGCTGTGAGGGAGAAACACACCCCCTCTTTGCATTGGTTCCTTACCTCCCTCCAGATGGCACCTGCACCCAGGGTGATGAGGTGGCTCTCCTGGGCTGCCAGGCGATAAGTGCCGACTACCTTAACTGACTTGTACTTGGCCTAGAGAGGGAAACCGAAACCGGTGTCACTAGAGCTGGCGGTGTCTGCTGACAAGTGCAAGTTACCTTCATGCTAATGTCTGTTGTGCCACTTTTAACAAGACAAGTGGGTGTGTGTGTCTCACTTTTCTGAAGAATTCGTCTTGAACCCTGCGGCTGACCCGAATGAGGACTTCCTGTCCTTTCAGGAGCTGCTGCACGTCACACACCACCTCTATACACCAGGACCTGCTGCAGTTCTGCACAAATAATCATGGACACACACACTTTACAGTGCTGAACGACACATGCTGTTACCTCTTGGTGTTTGTAGATGCAGATGCTCACCAGAATGTCATTCTGCAGCATGTCTTCAGGGTGGAGGGGCCGTACGTCTCGCTGCCTGCCCTTCAGCTGGGACAGATCACTCAGCACACTGCAGTTCACCCCTGTAGCCTACAGGGGGCAGTGTGGGAATGTCATGACAGACCATCACACACATCACTTACACATACAAATCTCTCTCGCACTCTGACTCGCTCTAACTCTCACCCACACAGAAGAGACAGAGTAGCCCTAGCTGCCCATGTTGGAGGTGAATCTCTCTCACTCACACACACACACACACACACACACACACACACACACACACACACACACACACACACACACACACACACACACACACACACACACACGGGAGCCACAGAGAGAACCACTCACGTTGTGGGAGAAGACTTCGGTGACGTTCATGAACACTCGGTCTCCCGCGGCCACAGCAGGCAGGTTCAACCTGAGCTCCATGTTGTTCACCGCATAGCACCCCAGGTTCTGCAGCTACACACACGCACAGACACTAAATTAAAATTGAGGTCCCAAGTCCTAATTAGGGGCAATATTGACTAAGGAATGAACAACAAATGTCATGTTGAAGGCCCATCTAATGAGCATATGGTTTATGTGTGTATAGATGAATTGAATGAACCCATGGGCCCAGCCTTTACCTTGAAGTTGGTGTAGAACTCAGGCCCTACTGCCTCTGACATGGTCCTGGAGGGGTGGACTTCATAGCGATTCAGCTTGGAGTCACTGCAACAACAACAGAAATCCATGATGTTATCATCCAAATAATGCCATGTCCAAACAAAAAACATCCATTAAATGAATACTAATACTGTGTTTGGCGAACATACCTGCTGACGAACAGGTCTGGCTCATACTGAACAAAGCTCTGCAGCTGGACGCTGTTGTCCGCCAGCGTGTCCTCTCTCTCCACACTGTCACTGCACACACACAGAGTTAACATCCATATGTGGTCACAGAAGTCAATACACATCCTCATGGGAAAGCAGGTGTAAATATTATGCAAGGTAGCGATGATGAAAGCTACCTGGTCGCATTGAGCTTCATCTGGACCCGGCTGTGTAGAGATGTGCAGCTGAACTCAAACTCCAACATGAAGTTCACCTGGTGGAGAGAAAGACAGACAGACAAGAGACAGAGAGAGGACACAAGGGTCAATGGGCAAGTTGGGTCTAGTCTAATAACTTAACTGTTTGTGTCCTAAACCTCAACCTACCTTGGACTGGGATCGGAACACAGGGTAGCTGACGTTACAGGAGTGGCTGTTGGACCCCAGCGCTGTGCACTCAATCTTAAACTGAGTATCCTCCTATGAACACAAGGGTGGGGTGGCAAAGGTATTAGAGATCTGTTGATGTCAATGTGTTATTCTGTATATTTACATGTAAATAGCATTGTGGCGGTATGTGCTATGTAATGCACATATCTTTTTTCTTTGTTTTTTTTGCTTGGTAAGGAATCTAGCTTTCTGCTTCTTTTGTTGAAGATGTGCACATTTTTAAACAAAGGTTGATGGGTGTGGCTCACATTGTGTGGCATGCATGTGTGTGTGCATGCATACATGCATGCGTGCATGGCTGCTGCGTACCCTAATGCTGAGGCTGGAAAAGTGCAGGTTGCGTGAGTAGTGCAGCACCAGGCTGGAGTTGTAAGCGTTCTCCAGCTTGTTCTGCAGCTGCAGCTCCACCGCCAGGCGCCTACGGGGACTCCGGATCACATAGGGCTTCTGCCTGACCAACACAACCAACCAGTTAGTACAACCGAATGGCAGAGAGCAGCTGTTCAGTGCAAGGGCAAAATAGCGAGTCACACATTGGGGGGGAGCAATCGGGTTGGGAGTGTGGGGTCTTCCAATTATATAAGCCCATGTTCACTTTGAGCCAACCGTGTAAAAGAAACAGCCAGCAAATGTGTTGTCATCTGCAAAGTCAGATCGCTGGACGTTACGCTGACATATTTGGGGGGGGGGGGGGGGGGACAAATTAGCTCTCTTTGAACATTCCCCCCTGGGAATTTTTGCTCTAGTTCAGTGGCAGAAAATGTGGTTGTCTCTGTACCTGGTCCCGGAGATATCCATGTGTGCATTCAAGACCAGGTCTGTGGTGCACACGTCATCCTCACCACAATCCTTGAAAAAAGGGATCTGGAGAAGAATTTAAACCAAATTTGTTTGTTTGATATGAAAATAGGTAAACGACATCCTGATCCTTTGATGGAGCATGAATCACATGGAAAGCGACTGTTCCACTCACAGACTTCTTGACGGTGGTGGGCCAGCCCTCGTCTAGCACCGGGCCGCTCTCTGTGTCGTTGATTTTGAAACGCAGCGAGAAGCTGATTGGACGGATGTAGTCAGCGGTGTCCTGTCAAAGGAAGAGACACGGTCACTTACAACATAAGACTGGCCTGATGTCAGACCCTTGTGTGAGTGTGGTTTTGTTGATTCATGTTTGTGTGTTGTTCACAGATCTGAATGTGTGGGATTTATACAGTGCAGGCATAATATGTCATTTACCCTGGGGACGCTGGGGACATCCCCACCATTTTTTGCTCACTTATTAAAAGCATAATTTGTTTAAAAAGTTCTGAAAAATAGCTTGCCCCAAGAAATGTTAACTAACAAATGACAACGCTTTCAGAAAGGTGTATGCACAATAAGAAAACATACAACACAATATAAATATAGAAGAAACAAATGCATTGTCCAAAAAAAGTAACATAGGCCTAAGCTAAAAGAAAATCCCCCCTAGCCTACCCTTGATGCACCTTTTTTTGCTGTAATGATCTACTCTGACCTCATACCGATCCCCCCATTACATTGCCTAAAATTGCATATGTTGAAGACCATTTGAAAAATGTTTTTTCATCTGAGCCCTTATGAGCCACCACTTTCATCACAATGTTTTGCTATGATCTTATGTCTGCCCAATCAGCACCTTTTGTACTTAAAGCAATCCCTGATGGGACCCCTCCTATGTGTTCAAGGTGCAATGTGTAGGATTTAGTGGGAGGGAGGCAGTGAGGTTGCAGATTGCAACCAACCGAATTCCCCCCCCCCTCCCTTTCCAATAAGTACCAACGACAGCATCGGGTAGCCAAGTGTCAAATGATGAGGTTCATTGATAGATGTACAAATTGTATTTAGTTATTAAGTATGTACAACTATAGGTTATAGCTTACAAGTAAGATAGCGATAATGATTAAAAATAAAAAATACTTGAATGAATTAATGAATATTATACTCCATGTCTGCAAGTCCGTTCCACTAGATGCCACGAAATTCTACACACTGCACCTTTAAGCTTTCTTCTATTACTGACTTTTATATATTTATACTACTTTGATTTGTTTTCCTTTAGGGTTAGTCATCAACTCTGGCCTTGGATCCCCTTGAGACTGTCGCTGTAATAAAAGCGCAATACAAAAAAACCTGCCTTAACTATTCATGCGTTGTTGTGTGTCTACACCAACACTCACATAGACGTGGAAGGGAAGGCTGTAGCAGAGCATCTGTCCTGTTTGAACCCGCACCGTCATCTGCTTCTGTCGCTGGGAGTTGTCATCAAACAGCGCCCGGGCCGACAGCTTCCTGTCATCCAACATGGCCGAGATCCACAAGTCTGAGGCAGAGCACCAACAGAAGAACGGGTCAGAATAAGCAGAACAATCAAAATCAGAACAAGTTTTATTGCCAAGTAAGCTTTCACATAAAAGGAACTGGTGTATTAATGCAGAAATACAAGATACAAACATTATAAGATATGACAAAGATATAAAATAATATATACAATGTAAATATACAATTCAAAATATCAAATATAGGTCAAAATAAAGTGTAGGTGTGCAAATGGCAAAATGGCTGGGGGGGTGGGAGGTATGATATTTTTGGGGGGATTTATAATGGATTGTCTCTGTCCTTCTGATTCATTCCAGTTAGTATTATGTATTATAGTGAGATAACTTTTGGTACATAGGATGTTCATTTAGTATGTATGTTGTGGCTGTATGTACCAAAGCTGTTGCCCTGGGGTCCTGGTGAGCGAGACACAGCCAGGAAGCAGGCAGTGGCGTTGAGGCAGGCAGAGTCCCGGCCGCCCCTCTGGCACGTCTTCTGGATCACGTTGATGGAGTGGGGCTGGAAGGCCAGACTCACGTTGACCTGGACTATTCTACGAGAGCTGGGTGGACGCAGAGTAAAGTATGAAACCACTAAGACCAGTAAAGTATCGGACAACAATATTGTCACTCCAATCAAAAGAAATATACTGTATATTCATATACATATTTACATCTTAACATCACTGTTGAGGAAGCCTGGCACTCAAGCATTTCATTGACATTATTGAGACTGCTGCCCCCTGCCATCCCTGTCTCACTGCTGTGACCCACCTGAGCAGGACAGCACTGCCCTGGGCCCCCACGGTCAGGTCTATCAACTCGTCTCCATCCATGTCCAGACGGCCGCTCACGCTGCGGCCAAAGTACTGCAGTGACGGGGAGATGTCTAAACCTGCGATACGCTGCATGGAGACACAGAGAGACCACGGGTAGTGACAGAGAGTTGAGTGCCTAGAAGACACAGGGCACCTGTTGTGTTTGAATGGGGGGCCTAAGCAGAACAGCTCACACCTGTTTATAGTTGTGGGAGATGTAAATGGTGTCTCCGTGGTAGATGTAAATGGCACCCTGGTGGTCGTCCTCCAGCGGCGCGCCCACCAGCAGGTCCGTGAAGCCGTCATGGTTTAGGTCGGGCACCTCGGCCATGGCATAGCCGAACCTGGCGTCCTGGGACTTGTCCTCTGCCTTCAGGGTCCCGTTCAGTATGAACACCCCCTCCTGGGAGACAGGAGGAGAGGAGGAGCAGGAGGAGGGCATGGATGGAGGGAGGTTAATAGGATAAATGATGTCGTTTTTTAAACATGAACAGATCCTCTACCAAGTTGAGATGAGAATCTGGATGAGATACGAATAAAATGTCAGGGTTCTTGAATTATTTTACTTTTTGGTATCATCTATGCTATTTGTTCATTCTATTACCCATTCTCTGGGTGGTTTTATTCCTCACCCCACTGAATGTGTAGATGTAAACTCTGCCAGCCTCTTTGTTCCCGGAGCCCAGGAACATGGGCGCTGCCACCAGCAGGACATCCGTGATGCCATCCTGGTCGATATCCAGCCCACACACCTCACTGCCATAGTACGACCCAATCTGTACACACAGGGACCAATCAAGGAACACGTGTTATTTCACTTCTTTGCCAGTAGGTGGCAGACATGCTCCATTTGTTCTAAAGCAGCAGTTTTCAATAGGTGAGGCGCGCCTCCCCTGGGGGGCGCCAAAGAGCCACAGGGGAGGCGCGACGACACGCAAAGAAAAAATAACGTATTAAAATAAAATAATTTAAATAAACGTAAATAAAATCGTGATACAGCCCGGACCGACGACCGACGCGGGGGCGGGGTGCGCGATCGCAATACAGCCCGGACCGATGACCGACGTCCATGGCCATGAGGAAAAAAAATATATATATACCCAATCGCAAAGGGCCCCTCTCGGCTCAAGGGCCCCTGGGCAAATGCCCAGGTTGCCCATATGGTAGATCCGGGCTTGCCTACTGATGTTCAGTGATTTTAAAAGCAGCCTCAATTAGGCCTGCATGAAGAAATTATTTGCTGTTGCAAAGACTTGTTTATGAATGCACTGTTTAAAAGATTGTGGAAATAAAATGTCTTCAAATACAATATTAACAAATATTTACATTTGATCAGTTATTGAAAGTCATCATTGCCTGGAACACACAAAAGCATTTACTGCAGTGGGTTAGGTCAGGGGGTTGGGGGGGGGGGGGGGGGGGGGGGGCTCGGCTGTCCTTACCTACTTTAAGGGGAGGCTCACATTCACCCAATTTGAAAACCCCTGTTCTAAAGCAAAATAGTTCTTCTACATGTCAACCACTACATAAGACACACAATAGGCAGCGAGGAAAGCAGCTAGAGCTACCTGTTCTCCATTGAGGGCCTGAACGATGTCCACATCTCCATCGTTGCTGAGCTCAAACAGAATGACTTTTCCTTTGTGTTTGAACCGCGGGGCTCCGGCCACGTACAGCCTTTTCCAGTCGCCTACAATCACCGAGGAAACCGTATAGCCTATAGACGCACCGCGCACACACAAACACACACACACACACACACACGCAAACATGTACATAAATAGGCATGCATGCATACACACACACATGCACACACACACACACACACACACACACACACACACACACACACACACACACACACACACACACACACACATACACACATTTTGTTTTTAGTGTAGTGTGTTTGCAAACCTCTGTGTGGTACAGCCCATGGTCCAAAAGACACTTTCCATGTATCTTTGCAGTAGACAGAGTCAGCCCGGACATATAATGCATATTACTAGTTGCTAGAGCCTCTGGGTACCTAGGTAAGCAGCGTGGTTCTTGAGCTCCTGGGGAAATTCTGACTCAAACGCCTCCCTCGGGGGCACGATGCGTCCGTTGACGCCCTCCTTCAACACTCCTCCATCCCAGTCGTAGGCGCCCACCATGCCGAACAGGATCCCATCCTGAACACAGCCGGGGGGGAGAACAGACAGGCCTTGAGGTCATACCGGTCACAAGAGCAGACTATTTAAATAAGTTTGTGATGGTGTTTTCTTAACACACTCACATCCAGGATGTGTGTTGAGAAGCCGATCTGGGACATCTCCATGTGGAAGGAGCTCTGGTTGTAGCCCAGCGTGCCTGGGGGGGAGAGTGTTGTGAGAGAGGGGTGAGAGTGAAGGGTGAGAGTGGGGTGGGCAGGGGGTCAGAGACAGGACAATCAGGGATTTTCCCTTCAGCGCAGGCACTCACTTGCCACCCTCACAGTTTTTTTCTCAGTCTACCCCCCTTTCCCTCCCTTCCTCCCTTCCTTCCTGTCTCGGGAGGATCCGATGTCCTCTCCCCTCCGACTCCCTGAAGAGCCCAAGTGGTAGTCATGCTTCCCCTTCCTCCCTTTCTCTCCTTCCATCCCTGACTGATGTCATGGTGCCATGATGTCTTTAGCAGCACTGCTCCCATATGTTGGTGTATGTTGTGAAAAAGTGCTACTTTTTTTATCTCGTCTCTTCTTACAAAAGAGTGATAGAACATATTTTTCCTCCATACGTCACTCTCTCATACTCTTTCTCTCTCCCTCTAGGACTGTAAGATGCGATAAACCCCCTCTCATATCAAGTATGTTCTGTAGAATTAATACCTTTGCTTATTTTGAAAACAAACTTCACTTGTCAGCCACAGATCCAATGTACAGCGATGTGTGAGAAAAATCTCACACATCGCTGTACGTTGGATCTGTATTTATCTAGACCCCTCTTATCCAAACTATAGGGGTTAGCTGACCATTTTTGTTTCATTTGAATTCTAAAGCAAATATGAACAGAAAAAAAACATAAGCCTGACAGGACATACTGTGAGTAAATAGTGTTGGGTGGACATGGTTTTAAACTAAACTAAACATGGTGTTTGACTCCCAGGTGGAAGCTACTAGGTTCCAGCTGCCTGCAGTGTACCTGTAGGCCTCCCTGAGTAAGACACCTAACAGCTACCGGCTCATTAATGTTGAAAAAAAAGTTGCTTTGGATAAAAGCATGTGCTAAACCACTAAACAGTAAATGTTTGTCTATATTTTAGTGTCTCGCATGTGGTGCCATTTTTCCATGGGGTTCAACTGCATCCTAATCCTCTCCCTCCTACACTTCCTCCTCATATTCCTGTTTCCAGCGGTCCACATCCCCCCACCTCCAACACACACCTTCCAGTGTGAAGATGCGGTCTCCCAGGGCGTCCACGATGTCGTTCAGCGCTGCCTCGTCCGTCACGTTGAAGAAGTATTTGTCGTCGGGGTCGCTGGCGATGTACTTGATCTCACGGATGAAGGTCTCAGGATCCTGCTGCCTACGAATGTAATGGCCCAGGACCTGGGAACCGAGAGCGTGGGATGAGGAGGAAGGTGGGAGGAAAAAAGACAGAGAGAAAGAGAAAGAAAAACATGGGTGGGAAAAGTTAAATGAATAAGCAGATAAGCAAGATTCAATAAAGAATGTAAAAAAAATAACTTTTACTGACTTGAGTTGGAAGCAGATAAGGAAGATGAAAGAGAAGAGAAGCTAAATAGTATATACAGATTTCTTGGCGTGTAATTATCTAATGTGTTCTCTATGCTCCAGAGGGACCGTGAAGACAGAAAGAGAAATATTATTAATCTACAAGAGTTGATCTGGATTCCATACCGCACCCACATAGAAACAACAAGTCAGTGTTTAACATATGTATTGTATATATATATATATATATATATATATATACACACAGTATGTGGAGTGTGTGTGGTAGCTGGTTTACAGCCTCACCTGGCCTGAGTCAGACTGGTTAAACTCTGGGCTGGGTGGGGCTGCACACCTGTGGTGCAGAGCAATCATGGCACCCAGGATAAACCAGCTATCAACACACACTACACAATATACATTGCTCAACACAACAAAATAACTAAGGAACTAATTCTACAGTTTTCTTCCAACGTATATACAACAATTATGCTACAATTTAATAGTGTTTGCTGCCCCCCTCAAAAAAATGTTTTACAAAAACAGTGGAACAGGGTTTAGGAATGAGAAGCACATGCTTGGTTCAGGTGACATCATGTCAAACACATTCTACTACTACTACTCCTACTACTACTAGAGCCCCAACAGGCGATGGCATCAATGTCTGAAGTACAAATGAGAAAATTCCATATGAGAAACATAAACTCAGGACTCCCCCTCCTGTGACTCCGCTGCCAAGCAAACTAAGGAAATCCTATGTTTTCAAAAGGCAGGGAGGCAGGAGGTAGACGAGAGATTGGGGGAGAGGGGAGAGGGGTATATGTAATATGAACAGAGCCCATGCGTAAATATGTGCATGGAAATCTTACAGAGTGAAGATGTGATTGAGCTGCCAAGCGACTGCTTGCATAGTTTCTTCTCTTAAGGGACGAATCAAGAGGAATGTTTTGCTAATTCCGACATCGCTGGACACACTATTTCCGTTACAGGTATCGACCATGCAGTCACAGACAGACACATATTTCCTCATTCAGCTCCCGTCCCCATAACATGTGGTGTCATTAATAATGATATACACACTGTATGTATCTGCTCTGGATGGATATGTTAAACAGCTTTGTTGACTCCACAAAACACGTCTCATCACATTGCTTCTTTCCTCTCTGGTGAGCCATTATCACACACGCGCACACACACACACACATACTGGCAGGGACGGAGTGCAACGTCTAAACGTGTGGTGGCCAATCACGGTTGTCCTTACCTGTCATCGCTATTATTGATGGGTCAAACATGCTTCCACAAAATACCATTACCCCCTTATGTATTTCTTTCTACAGAACGTTTTGGATACATGTCATTAATGAGCAGGTTGGGGTTAGGCATCTTGCTCAAGGATGATAAGACTGGGGACATAGAGGATCAAACTCAGAATAGTTCAGCTGGGAGTCAAAATGCCAGCCATTAGACTCTGCTGCCCTTCATAATGAAACCCTTTTAGTTGGCATCCTCCTCTACTTCCTCTCTAGCAGATTGCCTTCTCCAGGTTATGTTCTGGGTGAGCTAGCATTACACCAAGCCATGTGTTAGATAGCTCTGGACAGTCATTACAGCATCCTGCAGTGATTTGAACACGGACCCCAGCTTCTGACCGGGGCCGCGGTTTACACATGTCATGGCCAATGTTTTACTTCATGTTATTCATCGTGAGTTTGTCATTGGCACGGAGTGACTGGAATCCCCTTAGCAACATGTGTTCCACCATCTTTTTTTTGCACAGGAGTGCAATCCATCACTGTAGATGTTTATCTTCAGTGATGCACAGAGAGGGCTTGACGGGTCATAGATTAGGAGGTGGGGCGGGGGGGACACAGGGGGGAGAGAGGGTCCTATTAGTCTGTCATCCAATGGCAAAGAGCTGACCGAGCTATTCCAGAAGTGAGAGGTCTCCACCACACCGCAATCTTTTTGCGGTCCATCCCAGTCATGAATTCACAGCCTATTGATCAAAGAATTCACCCCAACTATGGTAAGAAATAATACGCCAGTGTGGCAATGATGGAAGTCAACGCAAAGTATGTCAAATCATGTTTCACCCAGCGTTGCCTTATAGGGATGTCTGACCCAATCTCCGCCGCTCCATTTTGGATCACATTCCCCTCCATTGTGGTTCCTATGAAGTCAGTGGCT
>JAOPHQ010005511.1:0-20000 GCA_030340625.1 Merluccius polli | reverse complement strand
CACTGCCCACCCCCCCCCCCAACCCCCACCTCCTCCTCACTCCCCCCCCCCCCCCCGACCCCCACCTCCTCTTCACTCCCCACTGCCCCCCCCCCGACCCCCACCTCCTCTCCTCTCCCCACTGCCTCCCCTACCTCCTCCTCACTCCCCACTGCCCCCCCCCGACCCCCACCTCCTCTCCTCTCCCCACTGCCTCCCCTACCTCCTCCTCACTCCCCACTGCCCCCCCCGACCCCCACCTCCTCTCCTCTCCCCACTGCCCCCCCCGACCCCCACCTCCTCCCCACTCCTGAATGTTGAACCCAGAATGTTCTGCCATCGATTCTATGCTCAACCCCCCCCCCTTCTCTCCGAACCTCAAGCGAGTCCAGATCATGTCCCCTCACATTACTACCGCCATTCATTCTCCTCATATTTATATATGTGTGTGTGTGTGTGTGCGTACGTGTGCGCGTGTGTGTGTGTGTGTGTGTGTGTGTGTGTGTGTGTGTGTGTGTGTGTGTGTGTGTGTGTGTGTGTGTGTGTGTGTGTGCGTGCGTTTGTGCATGTGTGCGTGTGTGTGCGTGTGTGTGTGTGTGTGTGTGTGTATGTGCATGTTTCAACTCCAGGCTCTGGCTCCACTTCTACATGTAGAAACCACCACCACACCATTCTGGGCAACGACAAAGGGGTGGTGGGAGGGGGGGTGGGAGAGGTTATGGAGGGGGTGGGGGGGTAATGGAGGGGATGGGGGGGGGGTTATGGAGGGGGTGGTGGTTGGGGACATGATCAGATGAATTTGCCCCCCATGGTGCTTCTGGGATGTTAACCCATTGAAGAAGAATGTGTAGAACAGAACAGAGCCCTGTGCGGTGTGTGTGGTCGTCTCACCTGCATCTGCTCGGGGCTGATGTGGAACTTGCTGAGGATGTTGCTGAGGAAATTCTGGACCTCGTACCAGGGGTAGATGCTGTTGGACCCGTCCAGTACGATCACAATGTCCATGTAGGTGCTGCACCCTGTAGTGCACAGCAGGTTGGACAAAACCCTAGGTTAGGTATAGGAAGTATGTGCTGTGTGTGTGTATGTGTGTGTGTGTGTGTGTGTGTGTGTGTGTGTGTGTGTGTGTGTGTGTGTGTGTGTGTGTGTGGTTACTTTGCGCTGTCGGGGCGATGGTCTCTCTAGGTTCCAGGTCATCGCTGACAGAGGCACAGATCCCAGTGCTGAACACAGACGTCCCACACTCTTGAGACCACAAAGGGGCACACGCCTGTAGACAACCACACGCATACACACACACACACACACACACACACACACACACACACACACACACACACACACAATGTCAGTCAATGTAAAGTCTTTTTTTTTACATAAAGTAGGATTTACACACACAACTGGAGGGTTGTTATTTGGTATAGAGTATAAATATAATGTGATGGCTGCCACATAAAGTACACCAAGCAAAGACTAAATAAGGACAATGAGGGACTTCAGACCGTAAAACACAGACAAAAAAAAGTCACCATACTGGAATGGAAAAACTACAATAGTGTGGTTTGGAAGAGGGAGACACAGCTCTTAGAGACAGGGAGCCAACATAAAGGCAAGGGTATGAAAAGCAGGAGAGAGAGAGAAAGAGATAGAGAGAGAGAGAGAGAGAGAGAGAGAGAGAGAGAGAGAGAGAGAGAGAGAGAGAGAGAGAGAGAGAGAGAGAGAGAGAGAGAGAGACAGAGAGACAGAGAGAGAGAGAGAGAGAGAGAGAGAGAGAGAGGGGGGGGGGAATTGTGAAGTATTTTTTGAAATAAAGTCTGTGATGTCATCAGAACACACTAGACTATATTTCTGGTTATACTGGACTGGAGCGGCAGGGGAAACATCACATTCAATATTTCTGTCTCACAAAACATTGGGCTTCCAAGGCGTACATTATAGAGGTGCTTCTATAAGCGCACTGCCGAGCCAGAGAGGTAAAGAAAAGTCAGGGAGAGGAGAGAGGATGAGGAGGACGATGGATGCAATGGCTTTTGGTAGGTCTGTCATTAGGAAGGGCCAAAGATGCATTCCGATCCTGTTATAGACCTGACCACTGGGGTACAAACACACACACACACACACACACCTCTCCCTTTCTCTCTTTTAGTGACTCAGACAGCGAAAAAAAAAGGAAAAAAAAGAAGCAAAAACAACACACATGCACATAAACTTTATTCACACACACACTTACCCACACAGAGACAAAAACATGCACACCCATAAAATAGGGTGAGTTGGCTGGGGTTAGTGAACTGTGGATGACTCTACACCCAAAGTAGCAGGATAAAGAAAAAAACACTTCAGTCAAACACTCATGGTCAAACACACAGAACAAAGAGAAATTCAGAGCCACACATACATGGCAACCACACACACACACACACACACACACACGGCAACCACCCACACACACACATACAGACACACACACAGGGCAACCACTAACTCACACACACATACGCACACACACACACACACACACACACACACACACACACACACACACACACACACACACACACACACACACACACACCAAGAGGAGTGGACACTTGCTGGCGTGGCCACACAACCATTCTACTGTGGCTGAAGAACTGGAACCATCTGGATCTGTGTGTGTGTGTGTGTGTGTGTGTGTGTGTGTGTGTGTGTGTGTGTGTGTGTGTGTGTGTGTGTGTGTGTGTGTGTGCGTGCAGGCTCACACATATACACTTGCATACCATTGATGTAATGTGTATGCGTGTCCAGTAATGCGATGTCCAGTAAACCAAGGGGAATTTTTTTACACCACACACAAACAAACAAGCAGAAGGGAAGTGACTCTGCGGGACGGGTGTCTAACTACCCCCACCACACTCTCCCCAGGCTGACCAGCCAGACCAGCCCGGGGCACCTGAGCCCTGGACCGACAGCCATTGAAGCTTTACAACTACGTACCAGGAAGCCGTCGGGTCTGTCTGGACTCAGTGTCATCCCCAGGTGAGAGTTCTTCAGGTTCCTGGACACGTTCTGGAAGGCAGTCTCACCTACAGATGGAGAAAGAGAGAGAGGGATAGAGAGAGAGAAGGAGAAAGAGACAGACAGACAGACAGATAGACAGAGAGAGAGAGAGAGACAGAGAGAGACAGAGAGAGAGAGAGGAAGAGAGGGATAGACAACCCTAATTACAATGTTTACACTTTTCCAGAAACTTTGTACAGTTTATAGTTATAGCTTATAGTACTTTTCACTATACATTTTTAGATTGTTATTGTGTTGTATTTTCGTCTATTTTTGTCTTTTTACGTGCTTTGGCAATGTTAATGTAAATTTTCAGAGGCCAATAAACCAAGTGTAATTTAATTTAATTAATTTAATTTAATTTAATTTAACTGAATACAGTGAAGATCGCCAACCTAGATTCACTTTGCTGCAGTTGGAGCTCCTCTCTTCTCCAACAACACATTTGTACACATCTCCTCTCCTGTTATTGGACGGTCCGTCCCAGGGAGCACCAACCAGCATTCTGCATCAGAATCACGTGATCAGTCAAGAATATGAAACTTGACTGACACAACATAAACACAGAAAAGTTGGACCACTGACGTCATTGGTCCTATTTGGAGAGCGCAAATCCCGGGCCGATGACGTCAATTATTCATCTTTGCCACAGTTATCATGGCAACACAGTTGATGTTGCATACCACATTTGTTTTTACATCTATGAAGCAGTATTCTCCTCTATTGCATAATAGCCGAGCGTGACGTTCCTTTTTTACTTGACCCATCACTGTTAAATGCCACACATCTACACAAACAGACCAAACAGAAGAGCATTTTCATGGTAGACTTACGATTTCTGTCCGTTCGCCTCATGCTGCAGAACCGAGAAGCCGAAGAGAGCATCCTCAGGACCGTTGAAGATGCGTGGGTTCTTCACATCGATGTTGAAACACTGACACAAACCTGTAGATAGACGCAAAGTGTTTTCCAAATAAGATAATGAATTTGGAAGGTAAACTCTAAGTTTTAGTCATGTAAATAAACCATCCATTGATTACTTTATTTCCCTCTCATCCATCCTCAGCTCTGTAAAGAAGGAGGGGTGGCAAAAGATGGATAAACAGAGTGACCAGACAACTTCTGGATGGGGAGAAGGGGTGGGGGGGGGGGGGGGGTAGGGAGAAAGTGTAGTGTAGGTGGAAAGTGAGAGGGTGAGAGAAGGGCGTGGGTTATGAAAACGATGGGGCATAGTAAGACCCCTGTTATGACACACAGGCATGCCTTTTATACACACCTAGAGAGAGAGAGAGCCAGGGCGGGAGAGAGGGAGAGAGAGGGAGGGAGGGAGGGAGGGAGAGAGAGAGAGAGAGAGAGAGAGAGAGAGAGAGAGAGAGAGAGAGAGAGAGAGAGAGAAATAGAGGTATTCTGACTGTAACTAGGGGGGGTGTAGCATGACAGACCACTGTGAGAAGGGATAAGACTGACAAAACAGACATGGAGACAAGTTCCAACTGTCCAAATAAAGGGCACACTACTCTCTTTATTAAGGGTTCATTTAGCTGGAAGCTGGAAAGCACCAGGCTAATTTCAGAGTGGGGATATAAGCTTCTCACCCAGCACTGCCAGTCCATAAACATGCTGTGATTACTGTATATCTGGGATATTTAATAGGATGAAAAGATACTTTGCAATTGTTTTTAATAACGCTATATGAGTCCAAGAGCAATAGAAGGTCATGGTATACACTGTTTGGCTTGAGTTATTTTTTCCAGCTAGGATTTGACTTGAGTTGATTATACACATTCAGCATCATTTAAGAAACCATTTGCAACTTTGCGTGTGCACACACACATGCACACACACACATATGTAGCCTACAAAAATAAAAAATGCACACACATGCATGCACAATCCACATACACACACATATCAACACACACGTGCACATGTACACAACCACCGCCAGGACACACCGCCAGGGGATTCCACTTGATTTCCAGTGGGAAACTAGATCCATGCTGTGTTTGCCATTCCTCAAAACACCACTTTGTCTTCTCCGCCTCCCTCTCTGTCTCTCTCCAGACCACTCAATTACGCTACCTGGTCTTCATTAGTTTCCCGTTTGTCTTTCCAGAACCCCATTATCTCTTCTCCCTGTCTCCACGCTGCCTCCCTCCTACCTGTGTGTCTGTATTCACGTATTCAGTACAATAAAACAAGATGTCATATATAGTAGAGCCTTGAAATCTTAAAGTGTGGTCTCAACACATGCATGCACTCTTCACACTAGAAAGACAGACACGTCAAATATATTATGTATTGTCAGTATCTTCTAGTAGTCCTCCCACTCCCTCCTCTCTCTGACTCCCTGGCATCTGTTTAATCATCTCAACTTGTGTTGGTGGCCATCATCCATCTCCTTCTCTGTCAAATCCCTCTCTCTCTCTCTCTCTCTCTCTCTCTCTCTCTCTTTCTCTCTCTCTCACCACTCCAAATAAACACTTCCAGCTACCGAACCTCTTTTGTTCTGCCATCATTCACTCATAAACCAAAATGGCTCTGTTTAACCCTCGCCCCTCAGCCCCCCTCACTGTACCTCTGCTTTGAAACCATACACCCCCATGCCAGAGCACTGCCTTCCAATACACACAACCTCCCAAAGACCCAGGAATCATCCTCGAATGTCACCCCCCCCTCAAAACCCCAACTCACTACTCCCTTATGTCATACTCACATAGACTTCATACACACATACACACACACACACACACACACACACACCAGCCTCCTCTGGTTCCATTTTCATTGGGGTTTATATACGACTGCCTGTCTGACCACGCATGGCCATGACAACACACTACAAACATTTATCAAGCCAAACTGAGTCCAGATTGTCCAGACCACACGTTGGGCTCTGGGTAAAGCTACTGCTGGATGTGTACGTTCACGTAAGAGTGATACGACTACTTCTAAGAATGCTTCTCTGTGTTTTTGTATGTCTGTGTGTGTGCATTCATTTGTATTAATTTCTATGTGCTGCTTGTTACTATGCAATGAGCATATTTGTGTGTGTGTGTGTATGTGTTTGTGCGTGTGTGTGTGTGCGCGTGTGTGTATGTGCTTATAGAAATGACACTGTTGAATGCATTACATATGCATAACAGCAGTGTATATCTTGCAATTTAAGAATTGTATATTATTGAATTAAACAACTGCAAATCCCAGAGTTCCCTGGGTTTTGCTCATTTGAATGTGCTAGTCTTCTGCCACCTGCTTGTTATCGTTCAAATGATCCCCCAACTGCTTTTTCCTTTTCAATGATCAGAGTCATCATCATCATGAGTCATTTCTTGTCAATTAAATACATTACCATATACGCATATTGTGAATACATTGGATCGCTATTGCTGCAAAAAAGCTAAAACTAATATGATTTTTCGATGCAACAACCTTGTGGATTTACACTTAAAGCTTGTCTCATTGTGTGTGTGTGTGTGTGTGTGTGTGTGCACACATGCATGTGTGTGTGTTTGTGTATGTTTGTGTGTGTGTGTGCGCGCACACGCGAGTGTGTGTGTGCGCACGTGCATGTGTGTGTATGTGGACATGTGTGTCTGTGTGTGTCCCTCTGTCTCTCTCTTCCACTCGTATTCCCATCCTATGACGTGCCCTCTGATTAAGTGTCCTCTGTGCATCACAGTTCCCATCATCCCTGTTTAATCCCCTCACAAGGTTCACTCTCATTCATTTCCCTGCTATTGCTCTCTCTCTCCCTTCCAATTCCCATCATGTTCCCAGCCCCATGTTCCCATCCACCCACCTGGGAGAGTGGGTGGATGAAGAGGCAGAGTGGGACAGAAACATCAGCCAACACAGAAGAGAAAAACAGATACGAAAGAGAATGTTGAATCAGCGATAGGTATGGGACACACACACACACACACATGCATGAGTGCTCTCTCTCACACACACACACACACACACACACACACACACTCACAGACATCGCACACACACACACACTAATCAATACAAATGGATGAACAGATGTATGTTAGGCAAAGACCTGTGTGCGCACACACACACACACACACATACACACACCTGTGTTCTCAATTTTAAAAAACCAACACGTGATGTGAGCAGTGGACCAGAGGCCTGCTACCTTACCCGAGGGACCTCTGTAGAAACCATTAACATCAAAAACACACACGCACGCGCCGATGTATCACACAACACATGCAAACTAACAGACACACAACTGCATGCTAAAGATTGTGGGGGCGCACACATGGACAGAATCATACGCACAACATGCCAACATGCCATTAGTCATACTGTTGAAAGAGCTCTGGACTTAGGTAAAGCAAAGTGACAAGTGATGTGTGTATAACTTGACCAATATGTGGTTACTGTGTGTGTGTGTGTGTGTGTGTGTGTGTGTGTGTGTGTGTGTGTATGTGCCTACATATGTATGTGTGTGTGTGTGTGTATATGTGCCTACATATGTGTGTGTGTGTGTGTGTGTGTGTGTATGTATGTGCCTACGTGTGTCTGTGTGTGTGTGTGTGTGTGTATGTGTGTGTGTGTGCAGGCCTGCATGCGTGCACAATTCATTTCTCATTCGTTAGCGAGCGTGTGGACAAGAAACACTTTACAAGGCCTGAAAAGCGACCACTGTGTGGCTGTAAGCATGGATAGTCTTTCACTGCTGACATGTACAAATGTACGGTCCCCAGTGCCATAGGCTAGAGTCTATAGATAACCTGCAGCAGGGCCAGCCACTTATTACAGTATGGCATGCCTTGCACCACCTAATTCCTCTGACACTCCTAATCACACCCTATCGATCTCCAGGGGCTTCCTGCCCCTAAAACCATAATGTGTGCTTCGCCACGGCTTATCAGATCAACACAGCATTTCTGCTAGACAACAATGGTCTTTTTCTACATTTTCAGCCTGGCGAGAAGGCAAGGGTAAATGAGGTGTTTGAGGGGGGTCTTGCGAGGGAAAACATGAGAAGGTATGGGGTGAGAGGTGAGGAATGCTTTGATGCAGTAGCAGGCCGTCATGCGCCGTGACTGACGCCATCTTATTTAGCGAGCTATGGTCACCATCGCCGTGTAGTCAAAGGGACGTTATTAACATGAGCAGCGTGGCTGGCGACCCAGCTCTTCCTGACATCTGACATCTTGATGGTGTCTGGAGGTAGGGGGGACTCCAGCCCCCCGCCCCCCCCCCCCCCCCCCCCCCCCCCCCCCCCCCCCCCACCCGGCTGTGGCTGTGGCCCACCACCACATATGACGGATGTACTGAGAGGTCAGGACCCCCTGCAGCACAACTTGGAGTAGTCTTAGTAGACCCACTCAGAGACCTCACGTCTGTTTTTTTTCTATTCTACTAACGCATACTCCAGGTATTACTATGTTGAATCACTTAGTGTCATCCAAGCTGAGCTCTGGTTGAAGACGTGAAGGGGTCCGGTCCCCTATGAAGCCATTATTCACGCCTGGTGGGCTACTTCTTAGGTGTCACAGCACCCAGTGCGCTGCGGGAGTAGAGGCGCGGGTCGGACGGGTCAGTAAGGGGTTGGCTCCAGAATAGTTCTGCTTTCCATAAATAACTAGAGCTCATTTAGCCTGGCTTTGTAGGTTAAAGAGATACAGAAAAAAATGTAAATGGGTTACCAGGATAGATATACAAAGATGCATGTACAACGATACAAACATACAGACATAAACACACACGCACACACACACGCGCGCGCATGAAAGTTCACAAAATTAACGTTAATTGTTAATTGCAAAGTTCTTACCTTGAAATAAAAGGATGAACTTCAGAAAATATAGATATGTTCCCAGCTCCATTTTAATGAGAGTAAAGGTCCTGGGGTTTGTATTGACCGTGTTGTGTGTGTGCAGCCTCTAAGGTTGTCTATGTGGTGCACATCGGTTCTTCTATATAGCTGGTTCTTCTAGCTGGTTCTTCTGGCTGGTTCCGAAGCGGTCCGTTAAAGCTGTGATGCTGCAGCGGCTCTTATCCAGCGGACCCTACAGACACCGTCCATTATATTACACAGAACACGATCAGTCTGGTCCAAAACGTCCTTGGTCGAGAAAAAAGTTGAACACACTTCGTAAGGCTTGTAAAGGATGAATGAAGTGCGCGCCTCGTGCGTAACGGACACCTCGGTGTCGTGGTGTCTGTATCTGTCCTCAGTGTCGTGGTGTCTGTATCTGTCCTCAGTGTCGTGGTGTCTGTATCTGTCCTCAGTGTCGTGGTGTCTGTATCTGTCCTCAGTGTCCAGCCGGTGCGTAACGGCTTTTAGGAGCGTTTAAAAACCATCACTGATGTGAAAATCATTTTTGGACTACAGGTTGAAATGTCCTTGAAGATGTAGACCTGTTCCTCGGCTTGATTGTTCTTCAATTAATTGAATTGAAATTTAAACGTCCATATAGGCCTAATAATAATATTCAATATAACTTGCCATAACAAAAATAAACAAAATATTTGTTGTTCATCGCCGCTGAACGCCGCTTCCTCCGAGTCCTGTCTTATTTTCCAACATTTTTGTGGACTAATGCGCGCCTCCAGAAAGGTAGGATGGCTTCACCGCTCAAATGAAAGAGCGCATTTATCCCAGTGCGTAAAAGCTCCGCTCCCCCCTCCCTCCCTCCCTCCCCCCTCCATCCATCCCTCCCTCCCCCTCCCCCCTCCATCCATCCCTCCCAACCCCCTCCATCCATCCCTCCCTCATTTTATCCAACCGCCTCTCCTCCGCCTGCTAGTTGTCCACACGGTACCGTTCCCTTAGTTAATGTATCCATCACTGCATCTCCATCCTCCAGCCTCTCTCATTGTTCTGGTCCATCTGTCGTCCATGTAGCGTTTGAACAATAACACCGACCTCGACGTATTAGGAATAGTTTGATAGGCTTACAGAGAAGAATACAGTGTGCACGTCAGCCTAACTGACTAACTAACTCACCAGCTAACTAACCCACCAACTCACCAACTAACTTACCAACTCACTAACTCACCAACTAACTAACTAACTAAATCACCAACCCACCAACTAACTAACTAACCAACTACTCACTCAGTAAGTAACACTTGAAAGTAGTTTAGTCATGGCTGTAATCATAGCTCTCTGGCGCCATCTTCTGGTTGTCATGACACAACACGGACTGAGATCGGCGGAAGAGGTTTCAGCCTGCATACTAGCATACTAAATATTAAACCAGATTAGTATGCAGAACACACGACATCATACTTCATAATACATCCCTGGTTTACGCCAAACCCGCATACTGCAGGACCCGCTCTGTGACCAGGGGATGACCCACAATGCACCTCGAATGCGTGACATGACGGAGACAACAACAATGGAGATCGCCGTTTGGGTCCCAACCGAGACCTTTAAGTGTCAGTATATTAAACAGTGACGCATGTAGCTTAGAGACACGTTGTTTTGGCTAATCCTAACTATCCCGTAAATAATACAAATAATGTGGTTATGTGGCGGTCGCTAGGCGTCCTCTGTGTAACGTGCCATAGTGCCAACAGGAGCCGATGCAACATGTCTAACGGTGTATTTGATGTGGATTCCATGGCCTCTTGTGTTGTGTGTCGCCAGGGACGGACGAGCTGACGGCTATCCTGATAGCGTGGCGGGCGGCGAACGACAAGCTGTTCACGGGGAGGAGAAATGCCGCCGTGAAAGGTTTCGAGTAAGTGGACCTAATGTCCTCCTACCAGCCTCGTGTTGTCATCCTGGTTCACAGTGTTATGGTGATGTCTGCCTTCTCTCTGTTTTGTGATTTCTTTAAGAGAATTTGTCAGGGAGAAGGGCTTGGAGGGCAAGACGACTCCAACGTGGGTAAAGAAAAAGTGGGAAAACCTTAAACAAAAGTACAAAGTAAGAGTAAAACAGTAACAGCAGTAACATGCATGTTTGAACATAGCTTTGTGGTAGCGGTGTTCATTATGCTTCTGTGTTTTGCAGGACATGAAAACACTGAGTGGCGTAAGTACAGAGGGCAAGGCGACGGCGGCATCGTGGAAGTGGTTTGATGCCATGGAGGTGGCGATGGGTGGCAGGCCATCGATATCCCTGTCTGCCTTTATAGCCTCAGCTAGCCACGATGCTGCTGTAGCCTCGCCGCCCATCAAGACAGAGCCCAGGGTGGAGCGGCTGACCCCTGCCCCCCAAAGGAAAAGGAAAGGAGACGTCCTCCTCTACCTGAGGGTGCTAGAGGAGCGGGAGGAGAGCAGACAGAGAGAGGCCCTTGAGAGAGAAGACAGGCGTTTCAGAGAAGCTGAAGAAAGAGAAGAACGAAGAGAAAGGGAGAGAATTGACAGAGAGGAGCAGCGGGAGAGGGAGAAAATTGAGCGGGAGGAGAGAAGGGATAGGGAGGCAAGAGAGAGGGAGGATAGAAGAGATAGGGAGGCAAGCGAGAGAGAGGAGAGAAGAGAGGAGTGCTTCCTCAAGCTTATGGCTCTGTTGGTAAATAATAAAAATGGAATTTGAAACTGTTGTATTTATTCCTGAAGTGCTATCTTATCCATACTTTATATATATATATATATATATATATATATATATATATATATATATATATATATATATATATATATATATATACGGAAATACATAACAGATCGGGATTCCTGTGTAACTGTGCATAAATGGCACGTAATTCTAGGTTGTTTGGTCTGGAAACGTAAATGTATGCTGTATGCCGTACGTAGGTAGCATGTCATTTTTAGAGGGACCAGACTATCAGTCTATTAGGTTGTTTTGCTGGTTCACCCGGTTATAAACAGTATACCTGCAAGTTTATACTTTGAATAAGTTTGATGAAAGTAAAGCAATTTGTTGGAATTCATTGTTAAATATGACCCAGTTAGCCTATTTCTTGGGCAAATACTCTTGACTAATTAGAAGTGAATAAAGCTGCCTTTGCAGAAATATGTGTAATTCATGGTGCATACAAACAAACCAGCGGCATTAGAATGATTTATTACTACATTTGGCATGAGGACTCCATCCATGTACAATGGTAACATAACTGAGATGTTCTCTGATGAAAAGAGTCCACCAAAAGAGTCATGCGTTTAAATGAGGGGTTCAGATAATGTGTGACAAGGGCTCTGGCTGATGGAGGCCAGGCCCATGTGTGACAACCACGTGGCTGAGAGGGTCAGGTCCCTCCATGGCAATAGTTGAGCAGGGGAAAAGAGTGAGAATAATGGTGTACATCTGTGATAATTGATGCAATAGTAATTCATGCAAGAATCTAGTAAAACTCTGGATTAATGATGCTCCACCTCCACCAGCTATATGCTTACCTTTATCAAAGTAGAATTCAGTTTTGAGCAGAGAATAGCAGCGCAGGTAGAAACCATACCAGAGCTATGGCTATGGATCAACGATGAAAAACGCCTGTTGGATAGACTAAATAAGGAAATACTTTATTAATACTTTATTAAAGAAAGTACTTCATTCAGCTGATTAAATAAGATGTACTTTATTCATCTGATAAAATGAAATGTACTTTACTAATCTCAGATAAGAAAATGTAGACCTACTTTTTATACATGTGCAGTAAAGGCGACTATTCTCAAACCATTTCCCAGAAAGTATTTGTGCAAGGAATTGCACAAATACTAAAGCATAAATTTGAAAAAAAGTTAGTGTGTATTCCTTGGAAGGGATGTGTGGACATTATATTCATTAGCATGTGATATTGGCCCAATAGAAATGCCAATCCTCTAATGCTCGGTTCTGGACTAAAAGTGTGTACGGATGGAAGGAAGCAACCTCTTGGAGCCATGCAAATAGTACTGTAAATGCATGTGTGTGTGTGTGTGTGTGTGTGTGTGTGTGTGTGTGTGTGTGTGTGTGTGTGTGTGTGTGTGTGTGTGTGTGTGTGTGTGCGTGCGTGCGTGCGCGTGCGTACGCCAGTTTGCCTATTAGGAAATCCAGGTCAAATTCACATTATTTATTTTTATTTGACATGTCTAATAGCTACAATATTACCCAGGTGGGAAGCATAAAAAAATGTTAACGTCGGTGTGGCAAATATTCCTTTGACTTCATTATAAATCTTTAACAGGTCCTTTGAAAGAGAGAACAATAAACAAGGCCCAGTTGTTTATACTATAATACACACCAATTTAATTTTCATCAGAAATATAGTGATGATCTGCAATGCGTTGCAATGCACTGACTTCATACATGGACACATGGACTCTTGTGAAACACATGGACACAATGTGCAATACTCTTTTTTCAATGTGCAATACTCTACAATGACTCCTCAGGACTGTGCACCTCCCTTTTCTTTGCCTATGTTTATATTATGTTGTATATGTTTTTATATTTTCTTGCCTATGTTTATATTGTATATTTTTATATTGTATTTATTTTTTCACTGTTGCACTGTTATTGGAGTTGGCTTTTAATCTCATTGTACAACATGCGTATGGTGACAATAAAGGCATTCTGTTCTATTCTATTTTATTCTATTCTATTTTATTCTATTCTATTCTATTTTATGTTATTCTATTTTATTCTATTCTATTTTATTCTATTCTATTCTATTTTATTCTTATGACCGGAAGAGGGCGCTGTTGGCCATGGTCATGTTAATGTTACCATCGCTCCGCTGCATCAGTGCAATCAGCAGCGAGTGTGTTTTCCTGGTCCTTTTCAACGGTATGAGGAGGATGGGTACCTGGATGATCAGCATCAGCCATGGAGAGACTGTAGGCCTACTGTAGCCTACTTATTGACACAGTTTGCTTTCTATGGAGAGAAGCGTTCAGTGTAATTGTATTTGGACAGTGTACTGTGTATCTGTAAAGGAAGTTATACATTGGTGTAATTACATCAGGTGTTTTGGGTTACTTCATTTGGCATTCCCTTGGTTGTTTGGCATCTGCTCCTCCAACCCCTATGATTCACCAAGGAGGAAGGTATGTAGTAACCCAGCCTTACACATCTTTACATAGTCCCCTGTGTACTATCCAGCTGTTTGTCCTCTAGGCAGGCTACTGGTGTAGGCTCATAGGATTGGATACAAACAAGGGTCAAATATTCCCATGCTACCTGCATTGGAAAGTGTAGCATTCACCTTTAAAAGGTATCTTAAATAACCCAATGTATCACTGGCTAATTCTTCTTCTTTTCTTTTAAGGTCGACAGTAGCTGGTGTTCTGCCCTTTTCTCAGTTTTAGTTGTGGTTTATGTTTAGTAAAGGAAAACTGTATCTGTATGTAAACCAACGGTTCTGTATTGTGATATTTGTTTTCCCTCTGCCCCAGCATAGGCCTGAGCATTGCTGGAGTCGGTGGTGGTTGCACGGTGCTGGTGTAACGGTGGCCTCCTTACTTACCCCTATTCCTCACTGTATGTGTGTGAGTGTGCCTTACACAAGACGTGGTTTTTAAGCACTTTTTTTTTTAATGTGTGTAATGTACGCTACTGCTATCCCCCCCCCCCCCCCCAATCTTTTCTTTGGTGATTGGTCATTTTTAAATTTCTTCTTGCATTACTATATTTTACGCACTGTGGCTGATTTTACCATTAAATGTGTTTGAAATAAAGGATTTTTAATTGCCACCTTAGAATCTTGTCCTGGTTCATCAACAAACTCTTTTTCTTTATTTCAACACCACGTCTCTGTCACAGACAGTCCCCTCTCCGCCTACTCCAGCCTCCCAGTTTTCCTGCCTTGTGTTTGCCACGCCCCTAATCACCTTCACCTGTGTTTAAACCCTTTGTTTCCCCTTCCCCAGTGGCAGATTGTTAGTGTACCATGTGTCCTACTCTCCAGTGTTTCTCCAGTGTGCTTCTCGGTTTTGACCCTTGCCCAGGGGCGGACTGGCCATCTGTGCGTTCTGGAAAAGTCCAGAACGGCCGTATGGGTCTACGGCCGTCGGCCGTCGGCCCTTTTCTTTTTCGAAAAAAAAAAATTTTGCACCCCCCCCCGTCAACAATCGCGCAGCACCCCCCCCCCCCCTCACATTTTTACACATTGATCTATTTGAGAAATATGAGATTCATTGAGATAACTGGGAATAACAACAAATGCAATGAATCAGGATTGCTTGTTGTATGTCGACCAACCAAGAGAATTCTACAGAAGCCGAGAACGGCCGTAGTTGCTCATAATATTTCAGGCCCGTTATCTCGAGATAACGACTTAATTATCTCGTTATCTCGAGATAACGAACGAACATCGTTTTCTCGTGATAACGACTTAATTATCTCGTGATCACGACATAACAAAAGTTGTTTTCTCGTGATAATGACTTAATTATTCTCTAGTAACACGCAACCCGGCAGCTCCACACCTCTCCACCATCACGGTACCCATGAGGCCAGGGCCTCGGATCTGGTTCGCAATGAAGCGGACAACAGCGTCAGGCTCACTTCAGCAAACTCGCCTATAAAGTTGGAGTCTGGCCGGTCTTCTTCTTAACTGACGAAGACTTATATGAATGTTGTCTATAATAGAAAGACACAAGGCCATTTCGGCTTGTGTCAGTCCTTGATTAAAGTAAAATGTGATCTGTTGATCATCATGGTCTCTCCTTCTGACATTGTCAATTCTTACTGTAAGAACATCAATGGGGAAGTCAAGTTGCGATCTCGGCAAAACCATGAATTTGTTAACTTTTGATATAATGAGATAATTAAGTCGTTATCACGAGAAAACGATGTTCGTTCGTTATCTCGAGATAACGAGATAATTAAGTTGTTATCTCGAGAAAACGGGTCTAAAAACTATGAGCAACCACGACCGTTCTCGGCTTCCGTAGAATTCATCAGAGAATGTTCTGAACTCTTATTAGGCGTTACATTAGTATAAAGTCATCCTCAGCTCACAAGTTTACTACTGGGTTGTACTGTTCTCACTCATGAACACGAGTGCTCTGATGTCAAAAACAGACCCAGATCCTGTTTGTGGCTCCCAGTGGGTCTCAAAACAGTAGCGCTTTGCTGCTGTAAATTTCACTTTCAGTTTTGATTTCGGATTTGATTTGATTTGATTTTGGAATAATCTATGGTTTGCTTGACGAGTATGTTCTCTAGAACGTTTGCACCCCATGTATGTTAGCAGCCTAGAGCCCACACAGTTCACTAAATGATACGAACATGGGTTGATGATTAAATGTAACCATTAGCTAGCTGATTTGTTTAGCTATGGGTATGTTTATGATTTCTGTTCTTAATTTGTTTATTTTTTTCTGTTAAATAACAAAGAACTGATAAGAATACCGTTCAAGTACCCGATCGATAAACAGTATCAGTTAGAGTAGTAGTAAAATAAAATCTTAACGTTACCCATCCCTAGTGCTGAGATGGTAGCAGAACCCCCATACAGTTTGAGAGGGTAGGACCCCAGGAGGAGCAAGTGGTGTTGTGTGAGCAGCAAGGCTCCTCCGCCAGCCTCCCACACAACGGCCTTTCTTCGGACTTCCCTGAGTTAGCACAGTTGGTAATCCTTGGCCTGTCTGATCAGCAGACATTCATGGTTTAAGAGCTTTTGATGAAGTATGCCAATGTCTTCGCAAATAACGATACATATCTTGGTTATACAGAAATTACACACCACAAAGTCCCTGTAGTCCCTTCTGGGGGCTTGCAAGTTATTGTAGGAGATTGTTGTTGAGAATTGTTAAGAATTTTGCACAACTTGCGGCCGGCCCCTTTGCACGCCGTAACTGCACAATGCATGCCCAAGGAGGGTAGAATGGGTATCTCAACCTCTCGTTGTTGTCAACTGTGGGATGCTGGGTGTGAAAGTCCTTTTTGGCTCTGAAACAAAGGCTTATTTCAGCACTGGTGTTGAAGGAGTATCTCAAGTCTGTATATATATAAATATAAAGGGGACACACTTAGTTCAAACAAAAAGGCGCCCAGCCATTGAAGCAAAGAGACAAAGCGCCTTAAGAAGTGACCGGGTTTTGAGGTGTTGGCCGAATCCATTTAGGTGTGTGGCTTGGGTAACACTTTACAATAAGGTATGCAAAAAGTGGGTAGTTACTGAGGAACGAATGAGTAACGAATGATGAACGACCAGGGCCCTAACTGGGGCCCTAACTGGGGCCCTAACTGGGGCCCTAACAGGGCCCTAACAGGGCCCTAAGTGACAGTTACTCAGTAACTACTGGGGAGTTACTGGTAAACAGACTAGGGGACTACTGTATTCGTTACTGAGTAATGAATGGTGAACAACCAGGGCCCTAACTGGGGCCCTAACAGGGCCCTAAGTGACAGTTACTTAGTAACTACTGAGGAATTACTGGTAAACAGACTAGGGGACTACTGTATTCACTCAGAATACAGTAGTCCAGCAGATCAAATGAGTGGTAGCTGTGCAGCCAGCTTCAATTCAAGATTCAAGATTCAAGAAGCTTTATTTATCCTGAGGGAAATGATTGTGCAACAGTTGCAATACAACGTGCAATACAAAGGTGGGAAGGTAATACAGAGTTTAGAGTAAAAAATAAGCTAACATAAAATACATAAAATAAAATAAAGGCTAACATAAAATAAATCAACAATTTATTAAATACTAAATGTGACAAAATGCAACAAAATTGCAGTTAAACGTAGGTATATACAATATACAACAATACGCACCGTGCAATTTAGCAGCATAAATGAAATAAAATAAGTACAAACTAAATAAGTGTGTTGTTGTGTGTGTTTGTTATGGCTGCATTTATACAGGGCAATGCACAGATTACATAGTGTGATGATGCGTTTGTTTTCATGGACATGATAATAATGAAGCGTGTAAAGCAATGTATTGTATCTATTGTTGTTATTTAGCCACTTGATTGATATGATGTAATATAATTGTTCTCTCTCTCTCTCTCTCTCTCTCTCTCTCTCTCTCTGTTGTTTCTCAAAGGACATGGTATTTGTCACTGTTTTATTAGTCCTAAATCACCTATTTGAGCTGACCTGCTCCTTGCCTTTTCATTGATAAACTGTTTGTCATTCACTAACCGTGTTTCCATCTAATTGTCAAGCAAATTTTAAGTGAACTTTTGAAATGCTGCAAAAAAGAAAATGCGAATTAGGCGTGGAGATGAAGACGACGAAGACAGAGATGAAGAGAAGAGCTTCTCTACAAGGTATATATTTTAGACACAAGTTAGCAAACTTATATCTAGTAGGGATAATTCGGACTTGTTATGAGTTCAATAATTGTGTCATGCCGGTGTCACAACAACTCATCTTAAAAAGCCTTTCTACCTATCTAGAGAAGGCCAGCAAGTTCATTGTTTGCAATTAATATATTTGGTAAGTGACCTACTTCCGACCCAATAAGACGTCTCCTCCTTGCCGACGAAACACAAAGTAGGTACTGCCAATGTTCATGTTTCCAGATTTGTTTGATGCAATGAAAATGAGACACTCACTTTTTATTGTCATCAGTTGGTGGGCGTAGTAGACTTCACAACGTTAGTCTTTTCAAGTGTAGGCACAAATAAATACACTATTACACAGTACAATGCAACAGAGTCAGATAGAGGAATGAAATACAAATAATAAATAATAATAAGTAGACTTTGACAAAAGCATCTTTTTTTATTAGTGTCATCATCAATTACGACTGTCAGCTTGGAAAACGGAGAAACCCGCGACGCCAGTGTTCCTGAACCTGACTGTGTGACATGTGCAGCCCCGGGCCATTCAAAACCTAATCTAAAATAATATTTGGCCTTTTTGTTATCATGAAATTCATTCATTGTTCATGTTTTATTATGAGGTGAAAGTTTGGTTAACTTGCATGTTATTCATACACCTGGTTATTCTTTAATAAAGATAAAGGTTTCCTGGTCTTTATTTTAAAGGGCCACACTCAAACACACCTGAGTAGGCTAATGTGTCATGTGAGTTTCAATAATATTTCAAATGTCATTTACTAACTTTCCAAAGCATCATAAACAATATGATCTGGTAATGATTGATTAATAAATGTCAAGGTCAATATTTACCTTCAACACGTATATGAAAGTCTTGCATAAGATGACATTGATATTAGAATACATTGCAGACCTTTTCCCAAGTCAACCATTTGTTCATTTGGTGTGATGCAATAATGGCTCCACTAGCCAATAGTTTATTTAGTCAAAGAGATGTTTAAATAATATAATCAGTTGAATAGACTCCATCATGGAGGAGGAGCACAGCAAATACTACTGGAGTACTATAAATAAAAACCCAAACTCTCTCTGTTACATTGCAGTAGGGAACCCTTTATACAGGTAAGGGAATGAGGTTGTGATTCTGGCTCGTACCATGTGCGTTTATGTTTTTGCCCCCTAACCTTTAGTCTGTTCGATGTTGTCAAGTAACCCTCATGTCTGGTTGATGTCTCCAGGTTATGAAGATGAAGGCCCTCCAGGTGATCTACCTGACTCTGCTGGCCGTCCTGGCAGCCAGAGCTCAGGTGTTGGTGGCTGGGAAATGCCCTAGGCCTGCTGTTGTCAAGTTCTTTGATGCCTCCATGGTGAATATACAAAACATCCTGTTGCTATTAGCTACTACTTACTTCTGCAAAAAACACTTGTTTCTCGTATGTCTTTTTTTGGTGCCATGATCACTTCTGCATTCTAAATGTGAAACTGTGGTTTAGCGGTTTTTAAATTTATTTATTTATTTTTTAGTCTCATGTTTTGATTTTCACGTGCCACAAAAAGTCACACAATGATTGACACATTAAAAGAAGCGTCGCATCAACCTAATCCACCATGTGAGCCTATACTCCTGTGTGCTCCTCAGTATCAAGGCAAGTGGTATGAGATCCAGAAGCTGCCAGTCCTCTTCCAGCAGGGGGAGTGTGCTACGGCCACCTACAGTCAGAAAAAGCCTGGTGAAAATGTGGAAGTCCTCAACAAAGAGCTGCTGTGAGTATAGCAGCTGTAGTAATCTTGCCAGGTCCACCTGGAGCCCATGTATTAGAGACAAG